>WMED01026060.1:0-10897 GCA_019650415.1 Pipa parva
GTTTAATTAATTGGTGGTTATAATCCTGGAGGAAAGTTGACGCTGCACCAGTCAATGTTGCTCCAGCACCTTTCACCTCATTTCTGGGTTATAACAATTACAAAATATTTATGAGCCAGAAAAAGTCTAAGACAGTTCAGTGATAGCTTTGGATCAATACAAACATTTAACCTTCTAAATCTGAGCCACTGCTCTCAATGTAGTGGTGATTTCATAACGGAAGACTTGACGATGTCCAAATTACATATAAATGTAGGGAAGCTTTATTGAACTAAAAGGGCGCTAAAGACTGCTATCAAGTAGCTCTTAAATAATTGTAATATAACTATCCCTGAGTTTTCATTTCTTACCAGTAAATCACACAAAGTGGTCCAAAACAAGCATTGTGAACTACTGCATTCCCTGAGCTTTGTTCAGGATTAATACTGTGATGATTCATTTTCAGAGTATTCTGCTGAATAGTCCCGTTAGATATAATTGTAAGCACAGCAGGATAGGCATATTTCATTCTTCGGGCCCCTGTACAGCTATACAAGCATCAGTTATTTGCCTGTTTATTGTATTTCTATATCTGAACTTTGTTCATTGAATTTAAGATGAAGTTATTGATGCATCCCTACAACATGGAAGTGGAACTGTCCTTAAGAATTGGCAATATTGTGTAGGGAAGACACATGGCTGGGACTAGACACAGGCAGAAAAGTCACCAAGTACAGGTGCAAGGCACTTCCAGTGCAAGCTACTGGTTTTCTGGCAATTTTAAAGATACGGGCACCAATGTATGAAATGGCTCCCCATGCACAGGGTCCTGCACACCCAACCTATAGAGCAGGTAGTTTTTCTTACTTCCTTTCAACTTATTAACCTTACACCTTATTACCTATTCCATCCTTCTGACACCCTGACCAGATCTTCTGCTGTTCTTCATCTTCCCAGCAATCAACATAGCACCTATTATAACTGTTACGTACTATAACATTAGGAACAGCTGATACTGCCAGCAAGATTCTTCTGCATGCAGATATGTTCCTGAAGAAGGTGAAAGTGAACCTAAGCAAACTAGCTGGGATGGGTTTAATGATCATGTAATTAGTGCAGAAAAAGTGCTGCAGGCAATTCAGGGGAGTGTGCGGTTCCCTGTATGAGTAGTGTAACAGGTTACATTTGGATCTTGCCTTTTATGGTTAAACTAAGCTGAGTATTCAATTGCCCCAGTAATAAATCATTCTTTCCTTCACTCGCTCCAGGGTTCTGATTCACTAAGCACTTACATTCTATTACAGTGGTGGCGAACTTTTTCGTCACTCACCAGCACCATCCCCCAAATCGCCGGCACTGATGGGTCACATCATCGTGCCTGCATCAGGGGAGAAGCGCACCTGCATCAGAGAAGGAGCACTCCTTCAGTGTAAGCAGCGGATCCAGCCTGAAAACTGTCAAGTCAGGCCAGCGGCCTGCACTGAAGGCAGTAGTGGCGACAGCGCAAGTGCCCACAAAGACGGCTCTGTGTGCCCTCTCTGGATTTTCTCCTGGAATTTAGGGACATGAAAGCACAGGTTAATGACCACACAATGAAACTGTAACTGCTTTTCTTTTACAGTAAATCCAGGGTAAGGTCTGTTTGACAAATTCATACAACATGGCTCCTCTCACTGAGATAAAAACTGACAAAAAGCAAGAACATTCATGAATTCAATTGCATTGTTACATGTGCTTTCTTTAAATAACTACCCAGCCAATCCTAATGTGAATTACCGGTCCTTCAAGCAAATGCTGGAAAATGCTACATTCGTTTTAATACAATAACCAATTCCAACACTTATGTTCTAGAATAGCTTTAAGCATGCTGGAAGTTATAGTTTAACAACAGCTGGAGGCCCCTTTTTGATTCTTGCTGCTTTCCAATGACCTGTGTATTGTGTTTCTTAACATGTTAAATTTCCTCCCATTAATCTTTTATTATAATCAGTTATATGGTGTAGACTAGTGTGAAACGCCTGTCCTAATCATTTCCCCAAAGACTCTTTAATTCTTCAGGCATCACAGTCTTTATATTTTCCTTGTTTCTTGAAAGTGCCTATATTCTATTCTCTGGGCACGCTGATTCATGACACTGTACAGTTCAAACAAAGGGCAGGAATACTTAGGGGAAATTGGTCACAAATGGGAAAGAGGTTTGTAGAGAAAGTATGATTGTCAATACTTAGCAGTCAAAAAAGTCTCTGTAAAGCTGTCAGTCTGGAACCATAAAAAGTCTCATTTTGACAGGGTAAAGCATTTTTTTTTCTTTTTTGTCTAATTTCCCAGGATGTTGAGCATGTCATCCTGAAACAGCTTCACCAAGTAATAAATGAGCCTGCTTTGGATACAATTAAAGCCTGACTGCTTTTGAGGAGGCATCTTTCCAGGAAAGTGTAAGGAAAATTGATAAGGGGCTAAATCAGAGGTCAGGAACCTATGGCTCGTTGATCCAGATGTTGCTCTTTTGATGGCTGAATCTGGCTCGCAGACTGTACTGAACTGTGCTTGCAAACGCGCACTGTTCCTCGAAGCTGCCATCTGAATGCCGGCAGGCAATGTAGAGACATAGCTCTCTCTGCACTTCCGGGTTGCTAGCCAATCTGGAGCCGCTGACATCACATATGACGTGGGTTGCTAGCCAAACCAGAGCCGCTGACATCACGTATGACATCAGCGGTGGCAAATTCAAAAGGGGTTGAGCATAGCCACACTTAAGATGGCTCTCTCAGCTAAAAAGGTTCCTGAACCCCTGGGCTAAATGTATCTGAAAGTATTTCATGCCTGTGATTTTTATATTCAAAATTGATTTATTTTTATTTTTTTTTAGTATAATTCCCAGGAATATGTTTGCGGCTCCTGGGTGGGTGAAAAGAAGTTAAAATCCAGAGAAGCGGGAAAAAAAAACTCTTTTGTTGTTGATTTTTTTTTTCAAACTGGCTTTTTCATGAAAAAAAATGTAAAAAAATGAGCAAACCAAATTAAAAAAGGAAAAAAAGCGACATGTTGACTTTCAGCCAATATTTACCACTTCTCTGCCAAAAATATACATTAAGCCAGGAACAAGTAAAGAACAGGTCTTTCCTTCTCTACTTTTCCCCATTTATTTGACTGTGAGGGGGTTATTCACTAAAGTTCGAATTGTGTACAGATGTGAATTCACCAGATAAAGACAGTCACAATAGGCTGCTACTGTCGCTGTCACGTCTTTATAATGAGAATATTGTCGCAGTCGCGACTTTATTATGAGAAGTTGCCACAATCTTAACATTAAAAAACTGTCACGACTTTACAATGGGGAAATTGTCGTGGATTTGCTATGGGAATCTGCTGTTTGCGAATTTGACAGTCAAATTCGCACCTTAGTGATTAACCCCCTGAATGTTGAACACTAAGGGGGATATCTGCCCATTTTCCACCTGGTTTTTTTTTTGGGGGGGGGGGGGGGGGGTTTCCCAGCTGCATTTTCCTTTTCACCTAATTAATCAAAAATCAAAAATAATTTATCAATATTGACAAATATCATTGTTTTAATACCGCTAAAAATTACCTTAGTGTCAAAGGAGCCATTTCACATTGATACCGAATCTCGCTGATATTTTCGCCAGGAACTTATAAAAAATTTTATTCCCCAAATTCATAAGGAATAATGGGTTTTCGCCACCCTCAACCTGATGAATTCTTGTATTGGTAAAAACAAAATCTTAGTAAATGTCAATATTGTCGATATCGATATTCTAAATAAATATATATATATATATATATATACCGCTGATATTGAACTACCAGGGAAATGTATTTCCCTTTTAGTAAACATCCCCCTAAGACTCACCAGCCAAAACTCATAGATTATAGCACATAAACTTATTAAGTTAAGTCACTGGTATGTGTCTGTCCCCCAGCACTTTGCATTTAAATCAGTCTAATAAAGGATGTGAAATCTTCCTTATATGATCCATTTTCAAAACACAAGATATATAAATTAAAAGGGAGCACAAACATAGCACCAGCTTATAAGTGACAAAATCACTAAATATAAGCAACAAAACATAGCTGTAAACTAGCCCCCCCCCCCCCACTGTACTTACTGTAAATAACACAGTGACAAACAGTCTTGAGCTAAATCAAAAGGATTAACATTCATTTCCACATAGAATAGATGAATATGAGAAAATCTGGAAGGCCTCATGTGTAATGTGTTTTCTGCAAGCTCCATAGTTGAGAGGTTTGCACCTAGCCTGCTGATTGGCTGATACTCCTGGCTGCCGTCAGCTCTGAAAACACGTACATTCATTTTTTTCTTATTATAGTATTATAGTTTAAATTCTGAGTTTGCTAAAACTAGAATATTTATGGAGAGAGAAAGATTTTAAGTCAAAATGAAATAGAGATGAGGGTATTTTAGGTGAAGGGAGAAGACCACATTCCACATGAAGAACATATTCAGTGCAGAGGGAGAAAGCTTTGGGGGGGTTGATCCTTAGTAATATCCTATTTTTACCCCAAAAACATTTGGATTTTTATGCAGACTATTAAGTTGTGAAATGGTCTACATTTTATAATTCTCAAATGAGTTTCTTTTATGAACGCTCATTTAATGTCTCTTCCCATTTTCAATGTTTACCGGCAGGGGAGACAGGCACATTAGAAAACAAATGAGGTGTGTCAGCAGTGGCATAACTAGAAGAAAGTGGGCCCTGGTGCCAAATTTGGAACTTGGCCTTTTGCCTTCCTGTCTAAACACCCATGCCTCTAATTATCACTATTTTTATCATTACATTTCCTCTACTTACTTATTTCCTTTTTAGGCCTAGTAAGTGGGATTGTTTTTTGCTAGTAACAATTGTTTTTAACCCAATGGGACTCCCTCAGGCTCCTGGGACCTGGGACAGCTGCTAGATAATGAAAACCTTGCCGGTCAGTTGATATCTGGAGTCTACTGAGACCCTGTACTCTTCAGCATTTGTATGAAAATACATAAATGCCTGGGAATGTGCACATGTACTTTTGTTTTATCTGTTACTGTAGAAAACTCCAAGATTATTTTCTATTGAAAACACTCTTAGAATTTTTCTGTAGAAGTCAATAAATTGCTGTAAAGAAATCATATGTTGTGCCTCCAGCAAATATATCGTTTCAGATTAAAAATAAACACTTCTCTGCACCAACACTGAACACAAATAACAAAGCACCAAAGTGCCACAGGATAGTCTAGGGCAGCGTAAAAATCTTAAAGCTGCTAAGCACAATAGAAATTTGAAATAGGCAGTAGATTTCATTGCATGTTATACTATGCACAATGGCAATGTGCATTAACATTAATTCAAATTACGATGCAGCTGCGCTGCTCGACAGCAACTGCCCCAAAAAAAAAAAAAAAACAGGAAACAAGAAAAGTGTCAAGAGTTTTACTATGAGCAGAATTCCCTGCCAAGGACTTGACAAAGGAACTAAGTAGTGAGTGCGGTATTAGGAAGCCAACATCCGTCTGACTCACTAGACAAAGGAAAAGGTTTTGTCAGCATATGTGCAAAGGCAGCTTGAGGCCTGGTATTTCTACTGATTTTAACAAATTAATACTCATCCATGCAATGGTCTGATGACAATTAACAGGAACCAAAGAAACCACGTGAATAATTTATTTAAAAAAAAAAAACTATATCGGCCAAAATTTAAAAGCATGAGGATATACCACAATTTTTCATTTTTTACAGGTTTGGGGGCACGCTTTTAGGAAGGACGCTTATCTTGATAGTTAGGAGGTAAGGGTCCCACTGCAGACACTTCTTCCCATATGCAAGTGGGGGTATCTTATGACTGATGGATAAAGACCCTTTTTTTTTTTTTATTATTATTATTGTTTTAGAATTTTAGGCTTCCCACCACAACAGGAAGTTAGGGGAAAGGAAAGGAGTCAGTCACTGACTCTCTCCAGGGTACTGACCACTGCCACCTCCTGGCTAAGGGGAATGTGTCAGTATTAATTCTACTAGCTGAAAACTATGTTCACTAAATAGATGCCAGTACAGGTGAGACCCCTAATAAAGTGGGTGCTGGATAGAAAAAAAACTGTTATATCTGTGCCCTCTGTTCCTCATCTATAATAAACGTGAAGATGTGGAGTAAAATTTGAAAGACATTGTAATATCCTTTTAATCAGACTGTATTCACAAATTTCTAATCTAACTAATCTTTTTTTTTTTTTTAGGTGGTATATAAACATAATTACAAATTTTTCATTTAATAAACTGTGATTACTAGAAATCTCCACTGAGAAGCTGGAACCTTGCACCCTTAGGGGGTAATTCATCATGAAGCGAAGTGAGCTACGATCCGTTCGGCTCACATCTTTAATAGTAGTATGCGCATGCTGATGTCCTGTACGCGGACATCAGCATGCGCATTAAAGGGATTCCCATCTCTGTGAGAGCAAAAAAGAGTTGCCTCGCCGAGACGGGAATCCCTTTAATGCGCATGCTGATGTCCGCGTACAGGACATCAGCATGCGCATACTACTATTAGCGAAGTGAGCCGAACGGATCGTAGCTCACTTCGCTTCTTGATGAATTACCCCCTTAGCCTTTGGCTGAACTGGATGGACTTGTGTCTTTTTTCAGCCTTATGAACTGTTACTGTTTTGTCAGTCAAACTTTCTAAGCAGCAGGAAATTCCAAACATCAAATATTATATTAGAACAATTCTACATCTTTCACATTTTCTGGAACTAATAATCAGACTTGCAGATAAATTCTCTGAATATTGTGCGTTTCTAATATAAAACAAATTCCAAGCAATTCATTTTCTAAAGAAGAAGATTAACAGGAGAAATATTAATGTTTGTGAATAGCTACAGTATTTTCTTTTCATGAAGGCAAGCACTAAAAATCAAAAGGTGCACACAATTTTCTAAACGTTATAATTCCCTCAGAACAAAAAAAAGACCATCTAATGAATAATAAACAATAGAACATATAATTCTATGAAATGCTAATCTAATTGCTCATTCAGCAGTAGGCAGGTGTTATGAATTTGTCACTAAAATCTGATTTAGGGTTATAATTACTGTACGTACAGTAGGTCTGTAACCAGTGGCCAAGTAATAAAATGTTAATTTTCCTATAATTATCATACAGTATATTAACTGTAATCACGGTGAAGGAGTCCAGAAAGACAAGAATAAAAGGAATATTTATCAAGGGTAAAATCTTTGGGGGTTATTCATAAAAGTGCAAACAAAGAAAGTATAGCAAATAAGCAACAGGATAAACACGGAATACAGCTGTATAGAAAAGCACGTAATGTCATTTCTTTTTTTTATTGAAGTTTTACTTTTCGATTTTTTTAATAAATAACTGGAAAAGAAGTAGTCCCTCAAAATTGCTGCCCAAATGCTCTAAGGCTCAAAAGTGGTTTCTTGTGTTGATCTGGTGATGTAAAATTGGCGAATTCAACACAGTATGCATGGCCAAATTTTCTACTTTGACAGACATTGACACTTGATGAATAGGTTAATTATTTGTGCACGTACATGCAAAGTGGTGTGAAGTGCTCTGTAAGTCTGTCAGTAACTGATAAAATTCTAGAGTTTGCTGAATACCTGAATATGGGGAAGTGGCAAACAAATGCAAAAAGTGGTACAATGTGCTCCTTAACGGGGTAATTCATGAAAGAGCGAACTTACCTGGCGATCCTTCGATTCACCTTGCCGAGACTGGTATGCACTCCCTGCTCTCCTGCACATGGAGAACAGTGAACACTTTAAAGTTACTTCAGCTTGGCGAGGCGACTCGAGTGGTCGGGAGGTGAGCCGAAATACCTTTAAAGCATTCGCTGATCTCCGCGTGCAGGAGAGCAGTGAGCACATACCAGTCTCAGCGAAGTGAATTGAAGGATCGCCAGGTAAGTTTGCTCTTTCCTGAATAACCCCCTTAAGTCTGCAACCGTCATAAGTGTCTGAATTCGTCTCGAACTGATCCAGTTCCAGAGTTTGCTGAATACCTGAATATGGGGCAGTGGTAAATGAAAGGGAGTTCGGACCTTTACGCAACTTTTTTGGCCTTTCATGAATAAGGGTGTGTGGGTTGCGCTGTCAGGTGAACAGAACAGCCGCATAAGAACAGTGTGAACCCAGGACTTTACAGGGGGCTTGTTTTCCAGTGCACGTGCAAACAGTGTTTGTCAGGAAGATAAAAGGCAGCGGTGTGCTTTTTGAAGAATTTAAGGCTGGGTTTACACTAGCTGATTTTCAGCTGAGTTTGGAAAACATTATTGTTTGCTGTAGGATAATTCACACAGGCTATTGTGTTTTGCACCATAGACACTAATGACCCTAATTAAAAACGCTGAGATGAAAATCAGCTAGTGTGAACCAAGCCTAAAGGCACACAGTCTGAGTGTCAATATGTTTGACATTTTTAAGCTTGTAACTGGGCTCACTTGCCCATTGGGGTAGCGGTAAATATGTTCAGATCAGTGGTTACTCACAGGTCTATTAGGGAGTTTCCTAGGAGGTAGAATCTGCAACTATATACTGTAAATTACAGCATAGCCCTTTCAGTTGTGGCAATGCCACCAAGGGATGCCCTTTTAAATAAAAGCATCATCTTCTGTCTAGGTCTGCCATAGTCTAAAATATCATATTTTTTCCTTGACACATCACTGTCAAGTGCTACTAAAAAAGGTGAATATCTTCCTTTGGACTCATCTCTTTGTTCTCACTGGCACTCCTGCTGCTGATTCAATCTGATGAACAGCTATTCCTGCAACTTCCACTGCCAACACACTAATTCAGTAGGTTTGGTGTTATTACAATATACAAGTTCTATAAACTGGTTGAACCACGTATGTATCATCATCATCATGTATGGATACCACACCTTTTAAAACATTTTAAAAAATGCAAAACAATATTGTTTCTTTAATGAGATGTGTTAATAGGTGATTAACTGCTACCTTGACTGGAACTTAACTCTGTTTTCTATCTATTTATAGTCAGAAACAAATTAAATTGTACCTGTACAATAACTGTTCCTTTGTCATAGTCATGAATGTTATTACAGATATTCTACATTCAATAGTGAGTGAAATGACACAGTTAGAGAAGAGACATTGTAGGAGGTGCATGTATAAAGGAAATAATAGTACTCTGGTAACACCATGCACATTACTGCTTTTTCCCTGCAGGAGAAGCCAATTCTGCCATGCCATGCTGGTTTGTGGTTTAGAGGGGTTAATTATATTTTACATGTATGCAGCCTCAGCAGAAATTGTCCAGATAAGTGTGGAGAAAAGCAACTCTCTTCTCCTAAATCCTTCTTATTTGTCATATTTTCCAAGGAAATGTCTGAAGGATAAGTAAAAAGGTAAATTACTTTAGGATTTAGTAGAGATTAACTCGGCTTCCCTGAGATAACCGAGGGGCCGTGGACTGTTGCGGGTGCATTGTTCAGCAATACTATGTTATTTTCTCCAACCTTACACAGCAGTATTCCAGCATGCCCTGGGAGCATATTTTAGGCATTGTTTGTGTTAAAAAGTGCATTTTCTGTTAAACATATCTCTTGCTCTGTTTTTTTTTTCCCTTTACTGTAATAAATCTGTATTAAAAATCACGAATGTACATTAACACACACATACTTTTTTTTGTGATATGTAATACGTGATTTTGAAGAGCACTAAGAAAACACTGTTGGGGTTATTCACTAAAGTGCGAATTCAACTGTTGAATTTGCAAACAGTGGATTCCCATCCGCTACAATCTCCCCATTGTAAAGTTGCGACAATTTTTTAAAGTTAAGTTTGCGACAATTTTCCCATAAAGTCATGACTGTGACAATATTTTCATTATAAAGACGTGACTGCGACAGTAGCAGCCTATTGCGACTGTCTTTATCTGGCGAATTCGCACCTATACGCAACAATTCGGACTTTAGTGAATAACCCCATGTGTCAGAGGAGAGAAGGGTTTCAGGAAACCTGAGAATGTCTATGAGTGCACAATATAGTATCAATAGTAATGTATGCTGTGTAGTAGAGTATGTCAAATACGTCTATAATGATTTCATTTTAAAGTGCTGTCACCCTGGTGATTGTGAATACTGCACTCATGGAGCAACAATAGGGGTCAACCTTTCAGTGGATCCCCTGTGCCAGTATGGATGATAATCTAGTGGTGAGGAGGACCCATTGCCAATCCTGTACCTGGGACCAAGAATCATTTGTTATGCCACTGTCTGCATTAATATTCCTTGTAAATGTACAGCTTTCAGCTACTGTTCACAGCCCCCATATTTTGAATAGCATTGACTCTGCTCCGATTCTGCCATTGAATTTGTTACTTACTTGCATGGTGTTCAAATGCATTGCCAAAGTCTGTGCACTGTGACTGCATCAGCAACCCTTAAAAACGCATGTTCAGGAAGTGAAATACCTAAATATCATACTTTATAGCAGCGGTTCTCAATCTATCTTGATCTGCAAGCCCCCGGAATGACGTCATCACATGGTGACGTTTGGGCAAGACGTCATCGCATCACGTTACATGATGACGTTTTGTCGTGACGTCACCATGCAGACACAACTATATAAAGGGGCCTGTGAACACTACCAGAGATAGGTAGTAGAGCAGCCTGTTCGGCGACCCCCGTGCGAGCATTATTCAACCCCCAAAGGGGTCGCAACCTAAAGATTAAGAACCGCTTATTTATAGGCACAATAAAACATTTTTGGAGGCACACATTGAATAAATAGTAACTATAAATGGACCTGAGGTATTTTTATTTTTTTAGTGTTACTGTCCATTTAAAGTCTACAAAAATGAAACATTTCCTCATGTATACCCAGTCACTCTCAATTAATAGCAATAGTTTTTTAGAAAAAA
>WMED01026061.1:0-10897 GCA_019650415.1 Pipa parva
TAACTTTCCGTGGCCCGGTACCGGGTCGCGACCCGGTATTTGGGAAACGCTGGTGTAGATCATTCACTTCCTATTCAGGTTTTCTATGCTCTTGGTGCAACTTGGTTTTCATTCTAGTTCCTCCTTTTTTTTTCTTCTCCCGTGCGAATGATACTACTTCTCCTATTCCACACGGGGTGCAGTATTTTTCTGTTCATGCATATATTAATCCATTTACTCCTTTTATTTCCAGGCAACATGCAGACCTCCCCAAATTATCAGCCTATGCACATTGGCTTCACTGTTCCCACAGCACCTCCCTCGTATGAAGAAGCCACATATCCACATCAGCCATACCCACCCCCACAAGCTGGGATGGAAGTGAAGCACATAAATGCTCCTCCATATGTTGTTCAGCCGGTCCCTGTTCAACCTCAAGGTATACTGAAATAATATTGTAGATTACGTTAATAATTGCACCTACTGTATATCAATACAATAGACCATGTTTTCAAGTGGTTTGTAGATGACAACATTCTCTTGATATTGCAATGATATTAGCATAACTTTCTCATCTTTCAGCAGATTAGTATTTAGGCCAAGGACATACTGGTGTATAGGTGCGTTTTGTAAAAAATGTTGCAAAAATACTGTTGCATTTCACTGGCATATTTACGCATTGCTTTTCTTCCATGTGTGACTGCTATTGTTCAATTGCTATTGCTACTAATCCTGTCGCCTTGTTTGCGTTGCGCTCCACACACTAGAAAAAATGCATCCTGGCGCATGTTCCTCTCTATGAAACACAAGTGTAGTAGCACTGTATGCACAACAGTCAATGATTTTTCGTGACTGTGTATTTTCGGCATTTTTTCACGACTTGCTTCATTTAAAAAAAAAAAAAAAAAAAAAAAGACCCGCTCCATACACCAGTGTGAAAGCAAATTTAGTATTTAACTACAATATCATACTTTCTAGAAATGTTTTGCTTTGAAAGACCCTGTATGGCTGGGCAGAGATGTAATTTCACCAGCATGGTGCTCTATGCATCAATAAAACAACCAGTGTGTGTGACTGGGGAATCTATACAGATTCAGATACAGGTACTGCTACCCTGTTTCCCCGAAAATAAGACCTAGTGCAATTTTTTCCAAGCCTAGAAATATAAGGCCTCCCCTGAAAATAAGACTTAGCTGCTGTAAAGTACAAGAAATATATTGTGCCAGTATCGTGTTCCAAAAATAAGACATCCCCTGAAAATAAGACCTAGTGCATCTTTAGGAACAAAAATTAATATGAGACACTGTCTTATGGGGAAACACAGTATAATTGAGGCTCTTGGGTAAATGCAAAGCTACAGAAATATATTTGGGAAAAGAAAAGTTTGGCTTTATCTAATAAGCTGGAAGAGAAACTCATAGTGTATTTTCTTACAAGGATGTCAAGGTTTAGATTATTATTGCATTTTGTACTTCAAAACAGTGTTATTTTATGGGAAAGGCGCTCCCTACTATACTTTATAAATACATAGTCACCAATGTGTTTCTATGCTACTGCTATCTTTCACTTTTGGTTAGAAGTGCAGGGCAAGATGCTTGGCACATTTCCTAGATAATACATACATAAAACCATGTTTACTTTATGAATCTCCTCTGTTAGGTACAAATAGGTGAGAGATTCAAATGCCTTTATATCAGTTCCCTTCTGATTGTTTTGCTGTATTTATTGTTATAAATTTATTGATATAAATATCTCGGGTGTAAAGCCAAACAAGATTCCATACATCAACACACAAAATAAGTACCCGTTCAAGAACAAATATGAGTATACTTGTGTGATGGACATGATTTTAGCTTGATATCATAAAGCTTGTTTTGCAATATCTGATATTTGTTCATATTCCTAGTTATCTGCCTAGCAACTAACCCATGACCATAAATATATATAAATATAAATAATGCTATGTCATAAACAAGTGCCTTATACACTCACATGACAGCTGTTAAGGCTGGCATCAGCCAACCGTGTAATGTACAGTTGAAGACAGGAAGCCAGAGTATACTGTTTACATGATGGTATATGAACATGTGCTTGTTAGTAATAAAGCGGAAGCTTATCAGAGACTGTTTGTGCGTGTTCTTTCTAGTTAAGTTTCACCAAGCTGCTCGTTAAACTGGTTCATTATTTGTAATCAATATAATAGATTTGGACCCAAGTGGGAAAGAAGAAATCGTTGTATTGCAACAACACTTATAAAAAAGGTATTCATGTACTAAAGTGATAATCTACATAGATGCATTACATGTAGTTCTCAACATCTTTCCAGCAATAAAGAGAAAAAAACTACATTTACACGTGAGGCAACCTTTTCAGAGCTGTGGTCCTTAGTTTAGACTGCTATAAACTGAATCAAATGCAGTTGTGACAATACCAATATGGTTACTGGCTGTACAACAAGTTCTACCAAAGATGAGTAAATATGGTCTATAATAAAAGAATTTATACAGCTTGTTTGTTACTTCAGTCCCTGCCCTTGCAGTGTTTACAACCTCAATTCCCTACAGAATCACATGAGATAATTTTGTCCGAACCTTATTAACTTGCGTTTAGGATTGTTGGAGGAAACCTACTTAAGTACAGAGGTAACTAACAAACTCCATGCATGTTTCGTGGGTGGAATCCAGTTCAAGACCCCACTTAGTGATAAAAATGGAGATATCTTACCACCCAAAAATTATTTTATAATGCAGGGATGTTTAGTCTGCTTCCCTCCAGCTGAACTAAAATGTGTAAAGTCCACTAAGGGGGGAATTCAGCGAAGTGAGCTATGAAGCATTCGGCTCACTTCACAAATGGTATTATGCACATGCTGATGTCCTGTACGCGGACATCAGCATGCGCATTAAAGTGATTTCCGGCTTGGCGAGGCAACTCTTTTGGTCTTGCCGAGACGGGAATCCCTTTAATGTGCATGCTGATGTCCGCGTGCAGGACATCAGTGAGCGTATAATACCATTTGCGAAGTGAGCCAAACTCTTCAGAGCTCACTTCGCTGCATGCTGAATTTGCCCCTAAAAGTCAAAGGAAACTTGTATTCTGATCAGTCTTTTCATACTACTAAGTAAAGAAATTGATCAACTTGTAACGTCTCTTTTTATACCAGTTTTGATCACTAGGAGTTGGCTAGAAAATAAAGGAAAAAAGGAAAAAAACAAGGCATGATTAAATGATTTTGAAATACAGGAATACTTTACTGAATCTCATTTCCAAATTCAGCACGTTATTTAATAATTTTATTTGCTAGGTGTCCCTGGGGTAAGATCCGTTTTCCTAATATGACTTTTATGAAGTACTAACAGCTTTTGTGCAGTGTTTTTTTGCTTTTTTATGACATTCCTTCACTTCATTCATGTAAAAATATTGAAATCTAAATTCTATTTTGCTATTTAAAAACAAATATCAGTTTCCAGACGTTCAATGCTTCTATCCAGCTGTGCTACCTTTTGCTTTTTGTTCAGCTTCAACCTCAGCCCTTTTTGGGGGAAATCTGTTATAAATGAGAGCACCATGCAAAGAAAAAGAATAGAAATTGAGTGGAAAAGTATAGGAAGATTGGATTAATGAAAGGAAATGTTAGGCTGACTCTAATAAGATCGCAGCAACAACTGAACTTATCTAGTAAAAAAATCTTCTTATATCTAAACATGTTTAATTTTATATTTTTCTCTGCTGCTTCTATATTTGAATCAATCATGAATCTATATTATTTCAGTTACAGTCCAAACGGTGTATGTCCATCAACCAACAGTATTTTATGACCGTCCAGTTCAGATGTGCTGCAAGTATTGTAACAGCATGATTACAACACGGCTTGAGTACAGTTCAGGAACACTGACTTGGTTATCTTGTGGTGGTCTCTGCTTGTTGGGGTATGTTTTTTTTTTTTTTTTTTTTTTTTTTTTTTTTTTTTTTTTTTTTTAAATGTATATTACTATGCCTTTTTTCAAATTTCTCTTTCCTTTAAATTAACATTGAATATAAATGGGAGTTCTATACTGTAAGATTAAAGCGTTTTAAAGGAGCCTGGATGCTTTCCTTCAGTGCAAGAACATTACAAATTATGGGTACTAGATAACTGTAGTGGGATCTTGATACAAGGAATTATTCTGATTGCCATATTTGGAGTTGTGAATTTTTTTTTCTAAGATGAGAATGACTGACTGGATGAAGGCCTTATCAGCAAAGGTCAGGAGGTTCCGGGTAGCATGTGACATGCCACAGAACTTTTAGTAGAACTTTTCCATGTGAAAGATTCTCTAAACTCAAGCCTCCTGCTTGTCAGCAATCTTCTTTTCTTCTGTTTTTTTCTTTTCTTTTCTTGGATTATCAGTCTTATTTTGTTCTGCATCCAGTACTGCAATCTCCTTCACTTTCACCTCCTTTTCTTCATTGTCTATGTTTGCAAGTGCAGGAGTAGTATTGTGGCCCAACACTGCTTCAGTACTTGCTCATATCTGCAGTGGTAAAGAGGAGCTGTGAACCAAAAGGGATCAAAATGTTGGAAGAGGAAGAAAAGATCAATAATTAAGAAGCATGAGGCAGCGTTTAGAGAAAAAAAAAGTACTTGTATATTAGGACTTCACAAGCAGAAATGACTGAAGTATAACAAGCACTTTAATCCTCTTTTCTCTAAGGTCTCTTGGAGGACACATTACCAGGGGTAAAGTTCCCTCCCAGTTGAGGCAGGACACTAGAAGAAATAGGCCTCTTTACATCCAGATACAACAAGTAGCTTCCTAAATTTTGCTCTCAAGGTCCTATTCTTATAGATCCCAACAGGCTAGCTTTGATGGCATGGCTGTGTCCATGATCTTACGCCGTATAGGTTCTCAGAAGCAGTAATAAGGAGAATGCTGAAATCCGTTTTCTCTTTAGCATACCACAGGTTTTGGAATACCTACTGGAGCTGGTGTAATTCTCTGGGTCTTTTTTTTTTACCAGTTTAAATTACCCAGACTACTACAGTTTCTACAGTCAGGATTAGACAAGGGACTTATCTTATCATCTCTTAAAGTACAAGTCTCTGCTTTGTTGGTACTTTTTCAACAAAGATTGGCTCTTGGGTTCTCACTTCATCCATTTCTTCAAGGTGTAGCTCATGTAGTACCATTAGATAGACCTTCAATAACAGCTTGGGGCCCTAATCTAGTACTCTCGGTTATGCAGTTTCCCTCCTTTGAACCACTAGATTCTGTCTCAAAATTTCTTCTTACTCTAAAGGTGGTATTCCTAGTTTCCATCTCTTCTATTAGGAGAGTCACAGAAATAGTGGCACTATCTTGTCATGAACCATTCTTAGTTTTTCATGCAGATAAAGTAGTACTCCAAACAGTCCCCTCATTTCTCCCTAAGATTGTCTACTTATCTACTTTTCACATTAATTAGGACATAATGTTACCATCACTCTGTCCAAACCCAAAGAATTCTAAGAAAGAAAAGCTACATTCCTTAGATGCAGTGTGAGTTATGCAAATGTATCTTCAAAATTCGGCAGACATTCGCCGTTCAGTCTCCCTGTTCATTTTTCCATGATTGGGACCCATGCCCCAAAGACTGCAATCAGGTCTATCAAATACAAGGTATTGTTCTCCCTGAAGGAATTACAGCTCATTCAACTAGAGCTGTTGGTTCTTCCTGGGCTCTGCGTAGTCAATCGTTGGTAGAACAGCTGTACAATGCAGCTACCTGAACTTCACCTTCTACCTTCATACAATTTTATGGGGTGGATTTATTTGCCTCTCAGCAGGCTAGTTTCCGGAGAAAGATACTTCAGACTGCAGTGGCTCCTATATAGGACATTAGCTATAGTTTGCTGTTCTTGTAATCCCTCCCTTCTATTTTATGGGACTGCTTTGGTATGTCTCCTGGTTCTGTGTTCCCCAAGAGACCTTAGAGAAAAGATACACAGGCTACCCACCCTTCTTGTCAAAATGTTCTGTCCTGTACAGATTGTGTTCCTTTTGTTGGAATTTTTTACTATTTTGATATAGTACATATTTTCAATTTCAGAATATTAAATGTTTGTTACAAAACAGACTTGCTCTACTGTTTGTGTAAGGGTAAAACCCACAGAGGAGGAGTCTTGTTCTTCCAGTGTTGTGCCTCTAGTGGGAAAGAACTTTAGCCCTGGCCCTGTATCCTCCAAGAGATTCAAAGAGAGATTTATCAGTGAGTAAAAAAAAATCTCAATTTAAAGGGTAGTTAAAGTTACAAACTGGCTGGCATACTGAGGGGGTTATTCACTAAAGTCTGAATTGTTGCATATAGGTGCAAATTCGCCAGATAAAAACAGTCTCAATAGGCTGCTACTGTAGCAGTCATGTCTTTATAATGAGAATATTGTCGCAGTCGCGACTTTATTATGGGAAAAATGTAGCAATCTTAACTTTAAAAATTTTTGCAACTTTACAATGGGGAAATTGTCACGGATTTACTAAGGGAATCCGCAGTTTGAGAATTTGACAGTCAAATTCGCACCTTAGTGAATATCCCCCTCAGCCAGATTGACCAGCTAAATTAACCCTTTTAGACAGGCTTGCCCTGCGGCTTTGAGTCTATCTGCGGGGTTTACAGAAGTTCCAGGTCAGAGAGCTGAGGCAGCAGTACGCTAAGATCTGAGTTGTCTGTTTCATTGTAAAATGTCAGGCTGGGTAGCATTTAGCATGCCAGACAGCTTGTGGCTTAAGCCCCCTTTAAATCGATAAGAAATATTGCATACTTTTGTAGTAAACCCCCATTAATGAGGAATTACTGTGAAACAGTTTATCATCGACTGTGCTGAATAGAATGTTTTCTGCAGCTGTTTGAACCCTTCAGAGTGCTACAACATTTTTGTTAAACTTTTTTTTCTTTTTTCAAGAGCAAAAGTTAAAAATTAATTTAAGGCTTGATTTTTTTTTTTAATTTTTTTTTTTTAAATTTAGAATTAAGTTAAATGTCTTGTCTTTCTGTTCTAGCCCTGCACTATGGCTCTCTGTCTGTGTGTAACTCAGTTGTGGGTTTCTAGGTTAATTAACCCTAGAAACCAGAATATTTCAAATGTGAACAACAAAAATGCAAATGAGAAAAACATCCTAAAGATAAATAAATACTTGGATAACGTAATAAAATAGACACACTGAAAACTGTTTAGAATACAGTTAATTTTTAGCATGCTTTGGATAAGTCCAAGGTTCAAACCAAGCATCCTAAATCAAGCCTTTCAGGAGATACAATATTTGGTAGAACCTAGTTATAAAAGAAGAGGCACACTAAAATTTATATGGAGTCCTATAATAATATAATGGGTTTAGTGTCTCTTAATTCTCTACAAATTTCCTATAACTTGTCAAAGCAAAAAAAAAAATGTAGAATCCATAAAATATTTAATCTTGTGTTTTTTATTCCCCATTTTTTTTTTTTTTTGTGGTCTATAGATGCTTCAGTGGTTGTTGTCTCATTCCATTTTGTATCGACTCTCTGAAAGATGTGGATCATTTCTGCACACACTGCCATTCGTTACTTGGTTCCTATAAACGTATCTGAATGAAGCAGACATGAAGCCAAGAAGAACCATGGAACCACTTGACTTTTGTTTGTATAGCAAACCTTGTATACAATATTATGGAATCCTGTCTTGTCCTACAAGTGCCTGCGCGCGCGGTATATGCCAGTGGCATAATTGCACAATATGAGATCAGATAGCAAATTCTGTGGGACCTAGGTTTAAAGAAATTCTTTGTGCCCCAGAATTCTGATACTTCTGTTTTGAACGCACATTGTTAAAAAAAAAAAAAAAAAAAAAAAAAATCATGGTGTTTCTGTTCATAAGAATATCTGATCATTTATTTAGTTGTTTCCTAAAATACATATCACTAGCAAGAGGCAATGTAAAGGCTATAAGCAATCCTGTGCCTGTGATGTAATATTCAGTTGTTTTTATTACCTGATTTTTAGCTTTTCTGCCATAACATTACATTTTTGTGTTGTTACTTTGCACACTGAACAGCAAAAAGAGTGAGCATATTATTCACTTTGGATCTTTACATGGCTCATTCAACAAAGATTGTTCTTCTTTGTACACATTATTAAATAGAATCATGTTAATGCAATTATTTGGCCGCAGAGCTGTCATTTCTTCATTGTCATTTAACAACAATTTTACACTACTTTTCATTGTGCCAGAAAATAATGTAATTTTAGATAATTTTGCTCAAACAATGTTCAGTAAACCAAACCCCAAGCTCTTGTGTACAATAATGCTGGTTGGAAAGTAGCAATAATGCAAGACTGTACCAGCAGCTGTACTATAAAGGCTCAACATTTACAGTAAGATATTTAAAGTTTATGTTGTACTGCAGTTATATTACAGGATGGATTATAAATATGCAACTTAAACCAGTTTATTTCACAAATGTCTGAAAAATCTTTATTCCTAACACAATATGAATCAGAGTAGCTTTATAGCTTACCATTGGCAGTTATGATATATTAAAGTGTACCTGCCACCTTTGGGGTCAGTGCATTTGAAAACATAAAGCCCTATAGAAGTGTGGTTCAATTCAGCTTTTCAGACTATAACACTTCTAGTATAAACGAGGCCAGGAGTTATTTGTACTTGTGCATGTTAATTGTGTTTTTTCATGGCAGATTGCTTTGAAATAGAATATATTCTTTATGGAAGTAGTTTAATTTACCAAATACCTTATAAAATAATGTAGTAGTTAATGTCTGACTTTAATGCTACTACTAGGTATTATGTTTCCTCTTATTGCAATGAAAATTTAAAGAATGTGATAATCTGTGTTCCCAGGCTTGTAGTTAAGTCGGAAACATAGAATTTTAGGCCATATTGCTATATATAATATTTGTATAAATAAGAATTTAGAATAATAAGCCATTTTTAAGAACTGTAGCTCAGTTAATTGTACAGATGACATTGTAACATGTAATCTGAATGGACCAAAACTTTTTGTGCCAATGTTAAGAAATGTTTACAGCAGCCTTTTATAGATGTAGATTATGCAGGCATTTTCTGATTCAAAACGGATATACTTTCAATATGGTTGTATTCAATAAATACAATTCTTTGTTTTACAGAACTCTTGTTTGTGTTTCATTGTGAAGCTATAAAGGCAGGAGGCATGTGGTATTTGCACAGAAATGCACTAGTCAATAGTAAAAATATGCTGTTTCCAGTGTACAAGGAAACTGATTTAAAGGAAAAGTAACATACCTTTATGCATTCATACATAATTGATGTGTCTATGTTTAAACTGTAAATTTTTGTGGGAGCACCCCATAACCCTTGAGGTACACATGATCTCTTCTTCTACCATTTCTCTTCACCTGTTAGCACCAACAGAAACCTGGCACTTCCCTCATGATGCTCCTACTGAGGCTTCATTAACCCATGGAGGCCCCTCCTCCCACGCTCCACGCTCTGTGGGTCATGGGTGGGGGTCGGACTTCTTCTTGCCTCCGGCTGTCTTTCAAATATATCCCTAATCCTTATCCCTAACTGCTTTTTCCTCTTCATTTGAGGTTTATGCTGTCCAACTTTTCTATCCCCTCCCCATACGCGTGGCTGTTGTATACAGGTCGCCTTCTGCTTCCTCACATGCCACTTTTCTATTTGACTTCTATCTGAATCCTGGCTAACATTATTCTTTCTAATGATAATCCTGCGCTCGTTATGGGAGACTATAACTGTCTCATTGATGACCCCTCTCTATCTTGGCCTTCACATTTTCTCCATTTAACTTCCTCCTTTGACCTTCACAAGTGGACTAACTCTAGCACCCATAGGGACGGTCACTTTCTAGATCTGGTCTTTACCAAAAATGCTCCTCTCTCTGCTCTTAATATCAGCCGTTTCCCTCCCTCGGATCATCACCTTCTTGACTTTTCTTTCTCTTACTCTCCTATTCCACCTCCTCCACCCCTAAAATGTCTATTGGCAATATGCGTTCCATTGATCAGCAAGCAGTTGCTACTTCTGTCATCTGGCCTATCCTCATCCCTACCCTCTTCTGATCCTGATGCTCTAGCTACTACTTATAGCTCCATTTTATCTACTACTGTTGACTCATTTGCCCCCTTGCAGCCTAAACCGATTTTGTATTAATAATCCTTGCCCCTGGCTGAATGCAGAAATGCATTTTATTAGATCCTACACACGTTGTACAGAACCTTTGTGGAGGAAATCCCGGTCCTGGGCAGACTTTCTGCATTATAGGTTTCCAATTATTCCTGGAATGCAGGAGAGATTACAGAGGAAAGCTAATTTGTGCCCTGGCGTTGTATTACACATCAGGCAAAAATGTCCAAAACATCTACTGGGAAGAAACGCTTCTCACTAAGTACTGCTTATGTAAAGATGTAATCTGACTATAGTTCCCCTTTAAAATCTGGCAAGATTAGTGTTTTATCTGGGATTTTATGATAGGACATTTATGGATAAATCAATATGTTCACTACTATGGGATATTTGAATTGGAGTGGCAGTTATTTCAGTATAGAACTTGTAAAAATGCGGCATTTAAGAATTTTTTTGCTTTCTGTTTTTAAATGTGTTTTTTTATTTTTTACTGATATCAGCCATATTGTATGTGTTGGTTAAAAAAAATCCTACTTAATGCCATTTTTTTCTATGGAGTTTTAGACAAAACATTTTCATTAACTGGTCCAGAAAGACCAATTTTTAAGACAAGTATAATCCTTTTTACACAGCCGTTAGATTTCGCGCTTAAAATGAATATACATTAATTGTAAAAGATATTAGGACATGTCTATTTCTACATGGTACTCTTATGTAGAAGTTTATACAGTGATACCTCGGTTCTCGAACATAATTCGTTCCGGGAGAACGGTCGAGAAC
>WMED01026062.1:0-10897 GCA_019650415.1 Pipa parva
CCAACGGATGGAGATGCAACACCGTACTTCCTACAAAGGCTGGCCCTCAATGGGTTAAATGAAATATTCCATGAAAGCATTATTTAGAGGAGCATAAATTTTGTTTCTTGTGTGCCTCTTGATGTATCTAAAGTTGTCATTTATTCAGTATTCCTTCTGAGTTGATCGAACGAAAGAAATTGCTGCATCTGATTATTACACGAGTCAAGTGACTTCTTCCTAGACTGTTTTTATTGCTTCCTTAAATCGCTTGTAATATTGCTCACTGATACAATCTAGCCTACGTTAAAATCAAATTGCAAGGCGCATATCTCACTACATTGACACAAACATTTCACTGACTACATGACACTTTATTATCTGTAATATATAGGTCTGTCAGAAATAAATAATATATACTGTACTTGTTGAGGGAGATACAAAATGAAATGTGAAATAGAATGATTGAGATAGTGTAACCTTCTCAATTTGAATCAGGAAAGAGCCATCTTTAATTTGTAATGCCATTTATGATGCTGGAAAGATCACATTGAAGTGCACGCGCAATGACTGTTTAGTGATCTCTAAGGAATGCATTGTTATTTATTTATTTATGCCTACTGCAAATGCACATACAGAGTCAGGTGGTTCCTACAGAGAGTAAAAGAGAGATTTTTGACATGATTGGGATATTTGTAAAGAATCCTAATCCATTACACTTTAAAAAGAACGACATTCATTTTCAGCCTCTAACACAGTTCATCAACTGAATATTGCTGCCATCTAAATTAAGAACAAAATCCTAAAGATTTATGTTTAAGGTCTAGTAAACCTAAAACATACAAGGTATCTTATGTGAAAACTCTCTTTACAATATTTACAACCATACAGTGTACATAAACTTTCACATACCTGTGTTCTGAATTACTAGCGCAGGATCCTTTTGGCAAAATTTATTAAACTCTGAAAGACTGCTGTCAGTCTTTCCAAGTTCATCAAGCGAGATCTTGTATTGTTCTCGCGAGATTTATTTGTATGGCTACCTTTCCATCGAAAAATGTGAAAAAAATCAAAAAAATCTCGTGAGAACAATGCGAGATCTCATTCGATAAACTCGGAAAGACCAAGAGCAGTCTTTCTGAGTTTAATAAATTTGGCTGAAATAATTTGAGTTCAAATTTTTTTATATTTGTTTGTACTTCTTCAGGTTAATGCATTGTTCTGAACAAATGCTGGTGCTTTACAAATAAAATAACAAGGTATTCTGACTACTTGATATCAATCAGTTTAGGCTGAAGAAGGCTAAATGGGATGAGTGGCCTTATGCTTTAAGTGGGATTGCTGAAAAGGAAATCAGTGTTGTGTGTAAAAAACCTTCCCCCTTAGGACTAATAATGGCGCACATTTACTAAAGTTGACCAGGCTATTCAGCTAGTGAGTGCAGGACAAACTTAGCCTATATTTAACAATATCACTGTTTTCTCCTATTTACTAACCTAGTCAAAAACATTTTTATCCTCATTTTTAACCCATTATTCCCTATGGAGATGGTCCTGCCATTTAGCCTAAGTCCAACATATTTTCCCATCAAAAAGAGTCTTCGACATTGATCTGTAATGGAAGAAGCCCTCATATAAAAGAATTGTGAAGTTTACGCCTGTTAACTATTTATTTCTATGCGGAAAAATTTTTATCGATCCTTTGCTCCTTTGGAAATCAGGGGAATCAAAAATTACAGTGAAACAAATCTGGGTGAAATCAATCGATATGGTCGATTAGGTTTTACTAAATATGCACCTACAAATCCTAAATCTATTAATTTCTAATAATACCAATGGGACATATTCATATATATTTAGAATGTTATTTAAAGGTCTTTTAAGCAATCCAGATTGCATTTTATGCATGTTGACCTTTTAATTTGTCAATGTTTATCCAATAATATTGCAGCTGCCTTAATATTTCTTTTTGATGTACTGTATACATTCATGTTTTATTCTGTTTATTAAGAACCAATACCAAATATCATTCTGATCCTTATTTTAGGGCTGTCTAGAACTATGGGCTGAGGAAATAAGATTCATCCCTTTGCTGATCCTTTCCTTAATTTTACCATTTGTAATCTCATGTCGACACAATCCACATATCATAATGAGTTCAATAGCATTACTATAAAAGGGCTTTATTTTTATGCAAACTTGTTTTTTTATATGTTATAGACAGTTTATTCTAATAATTGTTTTTATTATTTGCCTTTTTGTTAGTTCTGTTTAATCTTTGTTCATTAAGTCTCAAAATAATGATAATAATTGATTCTATTTTTGCTGGGGGGATCGGTAACCCCTGGTAACTAAAAAAAAATCAATTATTCTTTGACTTGGTTGGTGGAACCCATCAACCAAGAATAGAAAAATTATTCTTTAGGCTTGATTTACTGTTTATATTTATTTTACTTATTCTTCTGTTCAGGCCCTGAACTATTTCAGTTTGTATTTATTTGATCCCACAGCAATAGGTTAAGTCTTATAACTTGCAGTCCATTTGCTCAAATAACTTCTAATTTGATATTGTTCACATAATACTCCAATATAGGGGAAACCATCATCTTTCACAGCTATCAATATCCCAAGGTATCAAAACAATAGATAATATCCTTGTAAATGGAAAATTAATTTCTAAGCTGTATTGACTCCCTGTTTCAGTGTACTTTAGATATGATAAACTAAGCAATCTATGATCTCCAATTAAGACTGTTTTTAGAGAGCTCAAAATGACATCTAACCTGTGTGTATCTATACAACAATTACAGAAGATTTCCTACAGATAATCTTCATAGAAGGTGGGAATCTGACACCCCTTCACTTGAGGTAACTATATTGAATGATGTAATTTAGCAAATTTCTAAAATCGCAATCTCCTGAAGGCAGAGCCGGCTCTGGCTCTATTGGCGCCCTAGGCGCCCCACTCCAATGGCGCCCCCCTTCAGGCGCTGCCCCGCCCCCTCGACCGGCGGCCACGCCCCCTCCCCGGCGCTAGGGGCGCCCCCCTGGGCAGGAGGCGCCCCTAGCATTTGCCTACTCTGCCTAATGGCAGAGCCGGCACTGCCTGAAGGGTTCGGTGGATAGCTATGGAAAGATACACTTGAGCAAACTCCTGAAAAGCTCTTATCTGAAGAGATAGGTTTAAACAACTGAAATTCATCTAAATAATCCATGATACCTCAGGATACATAGACTGGGGCCACAATAGAGATTAATGATGCTGCACATTTACTACTAAAATAAGACAAACATTCCAATGCATTTCTTGGCCCTTTTAGTTTGAAGACTTTGGGAAACTTCCAGCAAAGAATTCTCCACATTGTCGCTACAATGGGGCATCAACACAGAGTAAAGCTTTACTAGCAATTAAAGTTCAGTGTTACTGAACACTAGCGTTTGCTCCAGTCTTAGCAAATATACACAGAATTGATGGAGCTGAGCTGATGTTGGAATTTAACGCTTTGAGCTGAAATTTATAAAGGTCATTCTGACCTATTTGATGCATTTCAGTTCATTTTGCCACTTTTCACCACATTATCACTGATTCTCCTCATTTTTGATTCCCCCATTAGTTTATGTAATGCCGAATAAAATGTAATAATATCACAAAAGATCAATATCGATAAATATTGATGCATTAATACCAATACGCTTTACATTTCTTTCAGTGGAGCTCCTTTTCCATCAATATAGCTTTTTGCAACACTGATAAACCATCTCCCATAGGGAATAATGAGTTTTCACAACCCTCAACCAGGTGAGCACTTTTAGGAAATATCAGAGGGAGCTTAATAATTATCGATATTGGCGATCACAAGATTTTCAACCTAATTAAGGCTATATCAATATACCAGGAAAAAACTTTTTTGATTTTTTATAAATATCCCCCATTGGGATATTGTTTTAGCATCATTTCTACAATATGCTAATGCAGCAATTCTCGACCTACCTCGATTCGCAACCCCTGCAATAACGTCATCATGCCAGCATGCGCTTGGTGATGTCATTGTGTTGTGCACAGTGCCGGCCCTGACCAATGTGATGCCCGAGGTGGGAGGGGGGCGCAGGTGATAGGTGTCATGTGTTGTTATGCACGCAAGCGCCCCCCTAGACAGATGGCGCCCCTAGCATTTGCCTATATTGCCTAATGGAAGGGCCAGCCCTGGTTGTGCATCACGTGTTGACGTTTAAGCACAACGTCATCATGTAAACGCATCACGTGATAACGTTTGTCCGCAACGTCACCATGCAGGCACCCCTATATAAAGGGACTTAAGCTCACTACTGGAGTTAGCTAGTGGAGCAGCATGTTCGGCGACCAAAGGGGTCGCAACCGACAGGTTGAGAACTGCTGTGCTAGTGCCTCTTGATAACTCATGATAACTACATTTGAATACTGTCAGAATGAAAACCTACTGAATGTGAGCTGTCAAATAACAAAATCACTTTCGCTGCCTCAGATTAATAAACTCCACTGTACCATCTCTAGGGGCTGTAATGATAAATGTGCATTGTGATTTACAGTTGTTACAGTTTTAGTAGAAATCTTATTATCCATGGAAAACAGACTGGGCCTACTTAATATTCGTATTCCCTTTGTTATGTTTGCTGATTATAGTACGGTAATTGAAAACTTATTTTTGTACATAAAGCCAATTGTTTTTTTCTCTTCTCTGGTGTTTATCTCTTACCTCTTGCATCTACTGTATACCTGTACGGGAATACACATCTTGTAAGTTGAGGCATGTATATTTGTCATTGCTTTAATTCAAAATCTTGAAGAAAAAATATCTTTAGAACACTCTCCTTAGAAAATCAAATCATTTTTAAATAAAGATTTTGAAATTTCTATAAATTGGTGCATCATTTTCTGAAGTACAAAATAATATATAATTGCATACTTGACTTTTTTATTTGTAGTATTAATTACCCTTTAAATAACCAGATTATGTCACTTTTTTGATTCTGAAATAAGCCCTAAATTAAATATATTTGCAGTATCTTCTTTTAAATCTTCTTGACTGTTCTGAAATGTATTCTGCTATTTCCATCATTCCTGAGCTTTGTTCATTCCTATAGCTTGGCTTTTGTCCACTATTTTTCATCACTTGTTTCAATGTTAGACTTAAGGTTTATGGGCCTCTGACTCCAAGAGGGCCCCACCAGGGCCCCTGACTCTGCACAGAGTTTCTGCAGAGTTCTGAATCTCTATTCTCCTCTAGTGCTTTAGATTCATAGTGGAGAATAGAGATTTGTAATGCTGTGGAGAGCTCCCTTGGGTTTGAGGAAGGTAAATTCTGATGGGGCCTTCTAGATTTGCCCTGGGACCTGAACCAGCCCTTGGCACACATGCCAAGGGACTGCAGGAGGGGTCACAGTCTTCTTGTTGGAAGCAGCAGGTCCTGTGGTAGCTTGGTCCCAGCCGCAATCATGACTGCTGCAACCCGTAACGGATATAACAGATATTTTTCAAATTAACACCCTCCACAGGCAACCACTTTTTGTGATGCGCAATACTAAAGTGCTGATGTTGGAAGGAACAGTACTCAAGTGCTGCTGTCACATGACCCAAAGAAAGGACACAAATACTGTGCTGGTATACTTTCCAAAGTTATAAGTAAAGGTGAACAGCCACTGTTTCTTAAAAATAATACTTTCATTTTGAGGATCTGTAAAAGAGTCTCAGTAAAAAAGTAATAACAATAAAATGTATATTATTATGAGTTAATTATTTAGCATCTGTTTGTACTGTGATGCATTACTATTAATTAGTTATATGGCTTCAGGACATCAGTATATTAAATTATATCAGTAGGTGCTCTAAATTACATTTAAAGTAGATTAACTTGAGATGAATGCAGTGTTGTTCATTAGACCTACTGGTAATGTGCGATTCAAAATTGCCTTCTGCATTTTCATAAAACTTTTGTAATAGAAGTATTAAAATTCATAGGATTGCTTGACTGTTTTTTTTTTCTTTAGAAACTGCTTTTTAAAAATATATAGAAAATGTGAATATAATAACATACTGAAAGTAAAAAATATTATTGAGAATTGAAAATATCCCATGGGTGAAGGCTTTCACATGTGATAAATGTAGGATGCATGTGTAATTACTTGCATACCTTGGCATGTCTAACACGTGTCAGGACATACCCGTAGCAAGGTCACATTACCTTTAGGGATAAGGTTTAGTAGGTTGCCTGCTATAGCTAACTTATACATGGGTGCAACAGAGTTTGGTTTCTGTTTATTTATTAAAGTGCATCTGTCACCTCAAATCATTAATACTAATTTGGTTTTTACTAATGAAATAAACATTTTGTAAATATACAGTATATGTATTAAAAAAAATGTACCTTTAAACAGCATTTCTCTCTGTCATCTTCCCTGTCAGCCTGCCTTTTCTTTCCTGGGTCAGTTGATGATAATTGACATTACAGCTCCTCCAATCATATCCCTGCTAGATTGTGATTTAAGGGATCTGATTGGAGGAACTATAATGTCAGTCATTATTTTGCCCCACCCACCCGACACTAGGGAAAGAAAAGGCAGGCTGACAGGGTAGATGAAAGAGAAAAATGCTGTTTTAAAGGTACATTTAAAAAAAAATACATATATGTTTACAAAAAAGTTTAATTCATTAGTACAACCTACATTAGTGTCAGTTTTGAGGTAACAGGTGCACTTTAAGTCAAACAGTTACTTTACTTCATATAGAGTTAATATAACAGTTTTAATAACTGCAGTAATTAAACAGTTTCCAGTACAATACACTTACCCATTATTGATTCTCCAGAAATAAATGTAGAGATTCGCAGCCTAAACTCAAATCATTCTAGTGTATTTTACTGGACAGCCAGAATGGAAGCACATTTCAGTTAAAGAATAAACTCTTAACCTAAGTTATGACATATAGTAACTTTTGTGTTCTAGTTCCATTCCGTAGACCAAATAAGTTTGGTTGCTTGCATCTAACTGTCCTTTGCTACATGTCTATCCTTTCAGTTGAAAGCAACCATAGCCTCACCCCATTTAGGCTAAAATACATGCCCATATATGAACATATTTAACATTGATAGACTTACACTCTTCCAGTGCAAAATGATTTATTCTGATAATGAAGTCATTCATTCTCAAAGTATATTTTATTCCAGGATTCTATTTTATATCAGTAAATCATATTGTTTGCATCTAATTGAGCTGTAGGCTCACTCAACACTCTAATCAGTACTGTTGGTCATAAACTTAAGGATGTGAAATATTTTAGTAAGGCCTTGCAGTACTTATACACAAGCATTATTTATATATGGATAATTCAGCATAAAGAAATATTTTATGGATGTTCATTTTGGGTAAACTTGTTCTCCCTTAAGATCACTGCATGTTCTAATCATGTAATTGAGTTATCAAATCTAAAATGAAAGTATTTCAATAGTGCTGCATCAATGACACAAGTACTGTATCCCTTTAAGTCAAAAGTACTTTGTTAAAGTACTACTGTCCAGCAGTCATATCACAGCAAACTGGTTTCTAAAGCAAAGTGTATAGCTGTGCTACAACCCCATAGATAGTCTTTCTCCATTTCTTTCTTTTCTTGTGCAAGAGTCACAGCAATTTGATGACAGGTGCACAATTCATCTATTGAGTTACAGTAAAATGACAATTTCAGGGATGTAGACAAGAAGGATAGCTGTTATTTGTTGAAAGCTGTGTATCTAGTCATCTAGAGAGCAGCTATGTGATCAGACTGCAAGGCAGGCAAGAGGGATAATATATGCTAAGAATAGAAGCACTACACTGTTCAGCATGTTGAACCATATGAATTTAAACAGATAAGAATTGTAAATCAGGTAATATTGATTCGTTCAAATGAGCCAATATAAAACCTAATGGTTTAACAGACAAAATAATCATTGAAAATACAGGTGCTCTGCCTGATAGGATAAAAAAAATGACCCAAAATTTAGTAAATCCTGTATATTATTTGTATGTTTGATCTTTGCTTCTCCTCTGCAAAGAAATTCTCTTCCATCTATTTAAATTACCTTCCTTAACCTTCCTGGCTCCCTTGGGTATTCATTTTATTAAGTTGCCCGTCATGGAAAAGTGACGGAGGGCACTGTATTAAAGTAACGCAATTAAAATTCTACCGCCTCCATGGAAATCTGCAGTTGAAACTACAAGTATAAAAGTCAGCCATAGATAGTTGAGATTTACTCATCCAAGACAAATCTCTGAAGGGGGTTGATTGCTCTAAGTAGAGTGATAAACAGTAAAACCCATACCCCCATAATATACTATAATCAGTTTTAAATGATAAATTATTTCAGTTTGACGGAGTTCACACTTCTAGATATTGATTCAAATGATACAGCCTGGGGTGGTTTGGTAAAACAAAATTAGCACCTTGATTTTCTCTGCCAGACATTTTTGATTGACAGTAATCGAGTCTACTAATTTTTATATACTAGAGACAGATACAGATATTACTGGACTATAATTGAATGTCAGGTTTTTTTGAGCTAATCATAATATATTTTTACATTTGAATGGGGGAAAGATATTGCAACCACTGTTTACTTTTTAATACTGCTTTATAAACATTTGCCAGGTTAGCAGCTGCAACATGGCTACCAGTTCTCATTAAGTGGGTTAGTGACTAGAGTGAGAATTTGACTGTCGAATTCTCAAACAGCAGATTCCCATAGCAATTCTATGACCGTGAAAATATTCCCATAGTAAAGTAGAGACCCCGACAATATGCCCATAATGAAGTAAGCGACTGCAACAGTAGCCATCTATTGCAACCGTCTTTAGCTTGAGAATTCACACCTTTATGCAACAATGTGAACTTTAGCCAATAATCCTCCCTAGTAAATAGAGGCACATACTTCTAGCTGAGGAAAGTTAGTCAAGTGAAAAGTTTCTATATTATGCCCTATGCAGTGCCTAAAGTGGCTTGTGGGTAAGCTAGGGGTCTAAATATAAAATGTAGCTTATAGCTGCCTTGAAATGTGTCTGTCTTTTTATTTAAACTGAAATCATACCAAGTACACCGTGACTAACCTCTATAACAAAGAAGGAAGTAAACTGGCTTCTAGCTTCAGAGTGACAACACTGACCAGAACATACTATGTCTGGGCTTCCCAACTTAAACTATTGCTTATGAATAAAGAAAACGCACTAGACATGAACAATGGAAGCCTAAAAGCTGGTTCTTGGATCATTTCACAGCTAGAGGTCACATAGATGGATACAAATCAGTTTCTTTATTTGCATTGGGGACAACTCTGCTACTATTTGCTCTCAGCGTTGTAAAATATAAATGCATTTTTTTTGCAGCAATGATTTGTAGAAAATGGGTTTTACCTCTAAGTCTACCTGAAACCTTTCCTTTTTTTATCAGTATAGCCCAAACAGCTATATGATTAACTAATTTGTGGAGCTTTAGTTCTCCTTTAACAACTCTGTCACTGTAATACAGAATGTACTAGTTGCCATGTAGGGTTCACACTAGTACTGGTTGAATGTTTAATTGTTATCACATATTCAACAGTGAATATGAGTTACTGTGAGTTAATATTTTAATTTACAGCATATTGTGACTCCTGCTCACAAATATCTAATGTAGGCTTTTTAATAGGAGCTTTGTTACTAGTTAAAATATTAACTCACAGTAACTCATATTCACTGTTGCCAGTACTTTTCTATCAGTATATTCTCCAAATCTGTTTTATTATATGCATAAAGCTTTAATAACTGCCTAACTGGAAAGAAATATAATGCTTGGTATTGTAAATCAGTATTTCAGCTGTTGAGATCAAGATATTCATACTTACTATAAATCTTATTGATCAATTAAAGTGTACCTGTCACATCAAAACTCTAATACTAATTTAGGTTGTACTAATGCAATGATGCCCAACCTTTTTCAGCCTGGGGGCCATATAAACTTCAGGCACGCTGGCTGCTTCAAAGTTGTGACAAATTTTAAAGTTACAACTGTGACAATTTTACATAGTAAAGTCTCGACTGCGACAATATTCTCATTATCTGTTCTCAAATAAAGTCTCCCCTGTACCTGTATGCTGGTTTGTTGTGTGAGGATCGCGAGGGACTGCTTGTACTTCTGCCCTCTTGTCTTTGGTGCAAAGCTCAGTATAATGGGGCTATCTGCCCGCCTCCCGGAAGTCTCCTGCTGCTAGAGCTCCTGGGATATGCAACTTTATTTAGGTAAAGTCGCATATCCCAGGAGCTCCGGTGGCAGAAGACTTCCGGGAGGCGGGCAGATAGCCGCATTATACTCAGCTCCGCACCAAAGACAAGCAGAACCAATGCGGGTCAGATAGCTATGCTTCTGGCCTGTGGGCCACAGGTTGTTCACCACTGTACTGATGAAATAAATGCTTTTGTAAATATATATGTATTTTAAAAATGTATCTTAAAACAGTGTTGTAATTTGAGGGACCTGATTGGAGGAGCTATAATGTCAATCATCATTTAGCCCTACCAACCTGACACTTGGGAAAGAATAGGCAGCTGACACAGAAGATGACAGAGAGAAATGCTGTTTAAAGGTACATTTTTTTTAATACAAATATATTTAAAAAAGCATTTATTTCATTAGTACAACCTAAATTAGTATTAGTTTTGAGGTGACAGGTGCACTTTAAATAATACTTATGTCACAAATCTAGGGGAACACACAAGGAGGAACTGAAAAGCCACTAGAGACACTACAGCGTACCCAGAGATTGTTGCACCTCTGGAAGCACTAAGGTGTACTAAACATGAGGGTTAAAGGTGCAAGGGGATACACCTCTGGAGGCACTAAGGTGTACTAAACATGAGGGTTAAAGATGGTACACCTCTGG
>WMED01026063.1:0-10897 GCA_019650415.1 Pipa parva
CTGTCTGGTAGGAATTCAATGCTGCAGGGCTTGTGCAGTGAAAGGAAAGTATCAGATTACAAAACAAGCACTAGCAGAATGAATCATTTTATGACTTCATTAGGGGGGAGGTGGCTTCTGGGCACTATACAGGAAATGCAAGTACATAGAAATGCTGGAGAAGAAAGGCTGCTTGATTAAGAGGTGAGAACTCAGAAACACAAAATCGTTTTTAATTTTCAATGTTTAAGTTTATGTTTCTACATTATAAATATAATATAATATACAGTATATGTATAGTTTCGTCAATAACTTTACTTACACTTTAAGTGTTAGGTTGCGGTTGATACAAGAGGTTGGAGGTCCCTGCCCCATAGAGCTTACAGTCTAAATGGGACGAGGACACTATATACACAGATAGAAGGTTAATGTTAGCTGTAACAATGAGTTGAAATATATAAATACATAAATAAATAAATAAATATATATTAAGCATAAATAACTAAGAATTAAATACATAAAAATCAGTGGTAAATATCAGTGCTTTTTATATACTGTATTCCTTTCTTCTTTTTGTTTTTATTCCATTAAGGGCATTATTTTTCTGAATCTCCATCCAAAGTAAATAAACATTAATTTACATAATCAAATTGAAAATACCTCATCCTCTGCTATATTGTAGCAGATTGTATAAATTTTTGATTTCCCTGATTGATAAAACTGTTTTCCCTTAGAAGTAAATCGCTATTGATAAATATTGATCTGTTAACAGGGGCACACTTTGCAATATTTTTTCTATGAGGGTTCCTTCTATAATAGATCAATATCGGTGTCTCTTTTGAATGGGGAAATGTTTTGGACTTAGGCTAAATGACAGGACCATCTCCATAGAGAATAATGGGTTTATGCTAGCCTGAGGGTGGAGAATTCTTTTGGGTGATAAAAATGTTTTTGCACAACTTATTGCAAAATAATAATAATAATTAATAGTAGAAAACAGCGATATTGTTAAATATATATTGTTTCTCCTGCATTTACTAGTTGAAAAGCCTGTTCTACTTTAGTTAATGTGCCCCTTTGTGGGGGACTTGGTCATGTCTTCCATACACAGCCTCTTTTGTGTAGACTAGGGACGCTTTCCACTTGCTAGTGAAGTGGAGAGGAAGATGATACTCCTAACAAAAAATAAAACAGTACAGAATTTTATTAATATGAGGAAAATTCTGAGTAGCGCAGCAATGTAGCCCACGTTATAGGGAAACCCTAGATGTGAAAATCTTCCTGTTTAAAATCTTTAACTTAACTGCTTGCATTAAATTTCATTATTTCTGTGTGTTGCATCTCTTAATCAAGTTCCATAAAATGATGGTAGATGTTGTAAAAACACATACAGCACAGACTAAGTCTCAGATATAAAAATAATATATCCTAACTATTTCAGTCACTTGACTCCTTGGAAAACTTTAAATTCTCATTATTTACTTTTTTGCTCTATAAATTTATTTGGTAATATTTTTAGAGGTATTTTAAAGCAGCCAAAACCGCTTTGCCTAAATGATGGGTATATTTTAATTCTTTAAACTAAGAAGATTAAACCATATTTGTTTGCATTAACTTCAAGAACGGGAAACCACCATGAACTATACACTCCCCCTCAGAATCAACATTGGTGTGTGCTATGGCCCAAACTGGAGTGGTTAGAGACCACAGTATTCAATGATACAGTGCTTCTTTGTTTACAATAAAATTGGGGGAAATGTTTAGAAAAGGTCAATGCGTAAAATAGTCCTGGCTGTGTCTACTATATACTGTGATGTTTGAAGAATTAATCTTGCCAAGCCTCAAAAATATGTAAATCTGTAGATCATCTTTTTAAGCATGACGTTCTATGAACAGAGCATGGATTTGTTCAACCCTTCATGTGTAAACCTTGTTATTTAAGAGCTTGGGATTTAAGAGGGTTGGGAAAGCAGTGGCAGTTGATTTCTAGAATATGACGTCCACAAATCTTTAAGTGTATGGAGAGGCCTCAACCCAGTAACCTTTTTAAAGAGATGGGAAAATGAGGGTGCTGGAATGTAGTCCATCCTATATTAATGGCAAACACAGAAATTTTCCTACCTTGGGTCTGCTCCCCTGGTACTTCCAGCTTTACCTTAAGTTTTGGGTGCCCTCCCTGCCCCCTCTGGCCTTTAAGTTTGCAGTAGTGGTTATCCAGCATACACCATTGTCTTCTTACCACACATGTGACAATACTTGGACTTAATACAATAATTGGAGCCATCACAATACTCATACTTGTGACAATACTCATGCCCAAGACAATATGTCTAGTCACACAAATACAAGGCTTATTTGTTCCTGCTGTCTTGATGCAGTTGTAACTTTTTACATCTCAATTTCTGTTAAAGTTAAATAGATGGCAAGCTGATTTGTACATTTGAGTGTGTCACTGAATCATATTTGTACCCTTTATCTTGATTGTTTATGTATTGATCCAATCTGTCCATGTCTTGATCTTGTTCTGGCTTCCTGACCTTTGGCTTATCAATGTATTGTCTTATTTTGTGGTTTCCTAATTTTTTGGCCTGTCTTCTCCTTTATGCTACTCATTATAATTTTTGCTTTGGACATTCAAGGAAGAATTGCTTCCTAATCTCATTATTTTCAGTAGACTGTACTTTAATGAATACACTAATTTTAATACATATCTTTCATTGCTAAAAAGGTTATCAACTAAGCAATCATCAGATATTCTAACCTCTGTTTATAGGGAACTCTGATGTCTGACTGCCCTTGCAGTAGAGAGATAATTCCTTTGCTGGTGATGAAACCTTTACTGGAATTTCAGCAGATGTTTTGTGTCATCAGCTCTATTAGGGAAGAAGCCATCAGACAAATCTTTGCACTGGCCTTGTATTTTTTGGTACAAATTATTCATGTCCCCATGTATCCCCCACTCTTTTTAATATGGATTTTTGGTGATCAAACCTATACCTCATATTCCAAAAGTGATCTAGCCAAGGATTAACACAAAGGTAGAATGTTTAAGCATGCTACTTTTTTTTATTAACCACTGGTTCTGTAGCACTGAAAGCAGTTACAATATGTAAGTATTCCTGGACCTTTTTTTTCATCCCTGATTAATCTTATTCTGTCTATAAAAACATACTTATTTCCATGACAAAGTTAAGGGTTGATCCAGATGCCAGTTTGCCTTTAAGGGTGGAAAAAAGAAACATCCTTCCAGGCCCAAAATGGCATAGTTTATAGCCATCTGCAAATAATGTACATGTTGCTTTCAAGACCACCCAGAATATCATTAATAAAAATATTAAAGAGAGCTAAATACTGAAATAACCCCTGTGGATTCCACTTACTACTGTAACCTAATGAGAATAAGTTCCATTTATAAGAACAATTTGTTCATTCAATTTCAGCCAGCTTTCAACTCAAGAACAAGCATTTTCTGTTACTACTATTGATGTATTATCGTGTATCACCAGGTTTTTATGATCAACAGAATTAAAGGGTAAGTCCAGCCTTATTTGGAAACATGTTCTTGAAGCTTATAATGAAGGCAGTTATTTGCAATTGGTTTGCACTACCTTTGTGTCTTCTATTTTCTGCCATAATCCTTTAATTATTTACAACCCCAGCCATTGCAGAAAATAAATTCTCCTGTGTTAGACCATCATATTGTAATCAGCACACTGTTGTAAACGTAAAGCAGTAAATGGTGATGTGCAAAGCCCTGTTGACACTGACTTCCAATTAACACATTTAGCGCCATTTAAATTTTGCACAGTGTGAGGGCTTTGAACTATATTTACAAAGAAACAGTTGTATGGCCAACCACTACTAGCACAGGGGAATTATTCTCTTGCCATGGCTTGGGGGCTGGATGTAATTAAGGATTGCTGCAGAAAAAAAAAAGGTAAAGCAAACCAATTTCAAATATTTGCTTGTGCTTCCTAACATTTCCCTGCACATGTAAACCAGAGAGACTAGGACCTTGGAAAGCAGGAGAATTAAACTGTCTGTTTTTCCACATGTTATTATTACTATAAGGGCTAAATCTGTTGGGGTATTCTACAGAACTAGCCTCCCTGCTTCTTTTACTCCTACTTTTCTTTGTTCAGTGTTGCCTACAAGGACACAGGGTAAACTCCCAGTGGGCCCTCCTAGTGCTTCAAACTGCACCATTTTGTCATATTCCTGAGGGCGTAAAGCAGAGAGATATGGGGAGAAAAAAGTATGATACAATTTAATCATAGGGGAATGAACAAAAGGAACAAAAGGAAAATCTTCTGATTAATAGGTCCCTGATCTCTTGTCTTCTGGTGGGCCTTTGATCACTTGTTTCCTGGTGGGTCCCAGCACTCCAATCCAGCACTGCCCTTGTAACTCTCAAAATTGTGCATTCCTCTCTTGTCCATATATGCACTATTTTGTTGTCCCAGGCAGTTGCTCCAGTCTCCCGCAGGATTGCAAAAGCTACCAATGTTGTCAGCATCTTAGTCAGATTGTGTAATTGGTCTTACAGGCAGCTTGCTTATACTTGACACAACAATTTTCTTATAGGAACAAGTGCCTGAAAAACAGGAACATGCAGAATAACTGCCATAACTGATAACAGTATGGTTTTGTAAAAAGTGTAGTAGTTAGTCTTGATCTAATACCTTTTCCACTTTGATGATATTGCTATGACCATTTTACTTTTACAGAGCTGATCAGAAGCTGGCAGTTTATTACTTAAGTGTGAAAAATAAACTGTATATTTCAGTTTATCTAAGAGCTTTCTTCATAGACAACTTTAGGATGTAAGATCCAATCCTACATATTTTCCATAAATGAGTTCAGACTGGATGGGTTTCTTTTAGAGGATTTATTATTATCTTGGCAGGGAACTGGCACACTGTCAAAATGCTAACTATCCTATCTGATGAAAAGACAACTTTTACCTTGCACCAACTCTATAATATATGCACCTAACACCCATTTAATGCCAAGCCCCATAGTTTGTTCATACTTGTCCTTATGGCATGTATTTTGGAAAAGATGGTTGTTTTTATTTGTCATCTATATATTGTTGTCAAATGTAAAAATTTATTATTATTATTTTTTATGAGAACTGTCCAACTTGACTTGTTGGTTGTGCCAGGCAGCTTTTATTGAAATAATGATGTGTCTTGTAGCCACAACTCACAGACATAAACACTGTTATGGTCAACTTTCTTGCCAGTGGTTAACCTCAAAACTAGTCATACACTGGACAATCAATGGATTTTTATGAGTAAGTAACAAACATCTTGCAGAGTGGAAACACTCAAATAAGAACAGTAAATAACGGTAATAAAAACTACAGTGATTTTTTAATTATTATTAGTATAAGTAAGGTTTGATATTCTATGCCTCATTTATTCTTAGGAAAAAAGTAACATGTCTAATATCCAGATAACCATCCTTTGCAAAAATAATTTCCTTTCCTCGTCCCCCTCTGGCTGGTAAACTTATTATCTCTTGCACTAACTTCTATAACTGTAAAGATTGGTGTTTAAACAAGTGGGCCAATCATGATACAGGAGTGAGTGCTTAGTTTAAAGATAATATTTCTGTAATTTTCAATTATCTCTTTAACCAAGCTCAGTTTGCCCTGTGTATACTTTCCAGCATGGAAATTTTAACTGATGTTACTTGTATTACACAAATTATGGTACCTAAGGTTGATTTGAAAATCCCTGTGTGAAATGATTTACCACTTTGTCTTGGATAACATGGGTGCCATAAATATTCTAGACAATGGTTTTGTGCATGTTGATTTAAATGTGCTCTGTGACAGAAACGCACAAAGATAAGAAAGCAAATTGTTCCCACTATCCCCTGGGACCCTTCTGACTGCTAGATTATAATCATTACTCAAAATGTGCAAATAATAAATCTAATTTATGAAAACATATCATCATTAGCTCATTGTTGTACACCAAACAATTGTCAACAAAGGGGTAAAACATCAAACTAGTTTTTGTTGCCATTAGAATCAATGCACCAAAAGCACTAATATGGGGCTTATTCATGAAAGTGTGAAATCGGCCACTAGTCTGACTTCTTATTTACTAAGGAGCAGTTTCCCTTAGGGAAGAAGTGCTGAAAGTGATTTCTTACATAGAGAGAAGTAGTCAGTTGAGCAGAAGAAGAATGAGGAATGATCTGTTACATCACAGCGGAGTCCTGCCATTAACTCCGTACTTCACCACTTTGATTTGGCGAAGTCAAACCACAGAATTTGACACAGTATGCATTGTCAAATTTGCTTCTTTGACAGACTCCAACACTTGATAAACAGTTGAATTATATGTGCACACACACAAAGTACTGTGAAGAGTTAAATATGTACATCTGTCCTGGGAGTTATCTTATGTTACAGTGAAATATTTAGTGCATAAGCACAACTGCTTAAGTATAGATGAATTTCAGCAGCACATGTCTGTGGTACACTGAATGACTGCCATGCACATTGAATACTTGTGATAGGAATTTGGGAATTGAGAGGTTTGATGGCAGGGCTCCAGTGTTAAGTAAGGCGACTATTCATTCAAAGTAACAATGGTGATTGTGACTAAATTATTCAACTACTAAACATGAATTGAGTACAAGGTGCCATATAAAAAGAAGTATTTTTCACTTATATACAGTTAGTGGGATATGATGAGACTGACATCACTGCCTTTCACTGGAGGAATTCTCCTCACTCCGTATGACTTCTTATCTTAATATTGTATGGCTGACTAAGCTGCACAATACATGCGACTGCGTCTATCTCTGCCCACTGCTTCATAAATAAGGACAAGTGAATTTGCTTCTTCCTAATTGTATTGACTCGAACAGAAGCAATGTAATTTTACTAGGCGAATTTGGCCTTTAATGAATGACCCCCAATTATTAATTTTATATCAAGGTTGTTGTTTCAAATAGTAAGTTTTTTTATTAGTTTAATTAGCTTACTAAATCCTTTAATTCTGAACAAAATCAATTTAATGCATTCAAAAAATAGGGGTACCACCTTATTTAGTGATAAAAAAATTAAACAAACAACAGGATTTGAACTACAAACCTTCCACATGCAAAACATGCAATGTAACCACTATGCTATATTTCTACATCATGGTAAGACTTACAAGAGCATTAATTCTTTATTTTCCCTTTCATTGTAACTGCCAAGTACAATGCTCTGTAAGAAGAATTTGCCCCGGGCAGTAGTTTTCTCTGCTGGGGATGGAATTATTTGCTACAATGGCTGCTTTGTACTTGTAAAGTAATGCATGTGGAAGAAGCAGAGATAATGTAGGTATGTATAATTTTATTTATAAAGTACCACAAGTTTACGCAGCACTGTACAATTCAGCAATACAAATATAGTACAGACATGGGAAATGTGCATTACATAGTGCAAATATAATATCACAAGGATACTTCACTTTAAGTGCCCCGTAGAGCTTATAATTTAAATAATTAAGTCATTTAGGGAAAGATTGTCAGTTTATTAAGTTGCTGGAATGTAGGCTAAATGAAAATATGTGATTTATTAGGAGCCTTTAGTTCTCCTTGAAGTTATCTTTGTAGCTCCTTGTTTGTATGATGTAGGCAGTATATTCTTACATCACTGTACAAAAGTGTAATTTCCAGAAAATAAAAACAATTGTTTCCTTTCATTGTTTTAAAAAGTATTATCTTGTTCTATGTATCACCAGGCATAAGTGGTTCCATAAGTAGTTTGATGGACAAGGAAAAAGCTAATTGTAAAATAGCAACAAAGTAAACTGTATTGCTGCCTTTGCACTATCAATTGTTATTACAGTGCTATGAAACAACCAGTGGTAACATTGCTGTGCACAAGCTGATGACAGTTAAGAAGGGGTTATTTACTAAAGTCCGAATTGTTGCGTAGAGGTGCGAATTCGTAAAGGTAAAGACAGTCGCAATAGGCTGCAACTGTTGCAGTTGCATCTTTATAATGAGAATATTGTTGCAGTCGCGACTTTGTTATGGGAAAATTGTCGCAATCGTAACATTAAAAAATTGTAACGACTTTACAATGGGGAAATTGTCGCGGATTTGCTATGGGAATCCGCTGTTTGAGAATTCGACAGTCTAATTCACACCTTAGTGAATAACCCCCTCAATGTTGTTCATCTTGTATAAAATGGTCCAGTCCCCACACTTTTCATAGTTTAAATCGTTGCAAACATTGATTTGCAGCTGGTGTTGCAAGGGCTTAACATCTTGCTGCTCTCAATACTATATCTGCTCAGACAGGTGTCTGTATATGCTGGGACTGCCAGCAATTAAACTCTTGAAAAGTGCCTTTTCATTTTTTTATCCCAATATAGGACATTTGTTTGTTTGTTTTATTAGCAGAACAATACATTTCTTGCTGATAGTATTTTTTTTTTAATTAAAAGAAGTGTAAGAGACTTTGAGGCACTGTCTCAGTAACAGCAGTCTCCATTTTTTTGCAGGTCCCTCCAAAGGGGAAATCTCCCTTTGCTACATACACACTGGAAAGCATATCTGTGACTCTATGAAATTAATTTATGGAAACAGTTTAAAGTAATATGTTTGGAATAAACAAATTAAAAGCAATAATGAAAGGATGTTGTTACAAGATTTACATTTAAAATGTCATTTTCAGGCTTGCTTTTACAGGTAGGAAAATATATAACTATTAAATACTATTTCAATGTTTGCAGTTACACCAGTGCAACAATGGCAGCCTGTGTCAATTTATGGCTTGATGTCAAATCTGTCTTTCTGGCAACATGGTGAAAATGTGATTACAGTGAGTGCAGGAGATGGAATAAATATTTGAAATTTCTTACAATAACACTGAACTGCAGCCAAGCTTCCTATCCGCTACTGTCGGTCTGAAGTATCATCAATCATCACTGGGTTGCTGGCCTGAAAAAGGAGTTCACCATCAGTGAAACGTGATGGAATGCTGGTCATTGCAACCAGGATACTTTAACATGATGGGTGAAAAACAAAAAGTGGATGACTATAACAGATTTTCCCAAAAGATGTGTTCTTTGTTGGAATCTTTACAATGAGCCTTTCAACTCTGTGACGCGTTCAGTATCTTTAGCAACTCAGGGAATAAACTGTAGGCCGTGTCTTTCCTTAACCTGCTTCTTTCATCATAACACTAAAGAAGAGCATTTGTACAGATGGATGGAAAAGGATGTAATATCAGTCTATATGTGAGTTGCTGACTTAAGCACCTTGTTAGCTGCTTAATTTGAGAAGATGAAAAGATCATATTGTGGAATGTTGTATCTGTCAGCTTGCTTTGAGAAATACAAACATGTCTGTGCCAACACATATTAAATTGTAATTCTGGCTTATGTACTGTAATTAAAGGTTAAGAAATATAAATTCCTATTCGAAAATTATTTAATGTATGTGAGAAACAATTGACTCTCTTATTTTATCTGTGGAATTTTTCATGACTCTGTAGTACATAACAGACTATGAAAAGCTTTCCTGAAATTGCAGCAATATCACAAAGCAATTAAAATAGAAAAAAAATAAGGGTCCCTTCTCTACTGTTGGAAGGTTTAGAATTCAGAATTATGGGTATTTTGACAAATGGAAAATAATAACCTAGATAAATGAATTTGCCACAGTTTGACAATTCAAAAACATCACAGCAAAGATCATTAATATGTGCGTAATTTGTCAATTTCCATTAGTTAGTGTCTGCTTGCCATGAATGTGAAAGCAATTCATGTTTTCATCATAGGACAACTGCAATTAATATAAACTATTTTAAGTAGTGGAATAAATGCATATACTATATTTTATACATGCTTAAATTGAGGAAATGGTTTTTTAATGTTTTTTAATTTATTTGAACATATGAACAACAGAGTAAGCAGAGTTTAGATTGTTTTGTATGATGTATAAACTGAATTGAAAAGAATTTCAGTAGAATTTAGTAGGATTGGAGTATCTAGTCCTGATGTTATTTTAGCAACTCTAGACCAGAATCCAGCTGAGAACATGTTCAGATAATATGATAGAAATCTGCTGGACCTTGAGAATATCTGGGACATTTGTCAATCAGGATACTTTATATCAGAATGTCACTTGTTGATATTAGAGAAGAGTATTAATAGTCAATTATCACATCTGACCAATCTTCTTCAGCAGTGTTTGGAATATATGTAACCCATTTCTGTCATGATTTTGATAATTGTGGAATTATTAGCTAATATTAACAAAGAGTGATGGTGCAACAAGAGCCCAGTTGATAGGGAGATGAATTTATCTTCTGTCTGGGCTTTGTGACCAATAAACTGTTGGAAACTGGTTTTGTGCTGCATTCTATAGGTGGTTTAGATGGTTTCTTGAGGGCTAGGGTTTTATTACCAAAAATCAGTTGAAGTTTGCATTGTTTGAGACATTTTAAGAAAAATATTTTTATTACTGTCACAGAAAATTCTACTAGCCTTTTACAGTATCACATATCATATGAACATACAACCAGATTGAAACTGCTATAAAACACAGGTTACATACTGTCATATTTAAGTGATATTACCTAATATTTTTATAAAACGGCAGATACAAGGAAATAACTGTAGTCTGGCTAATATTCCCCTACGCTATTCTCTCCAGTACCTAACTAAACTTGAGCAGATTTAAATCTGTAAGCAAAGCACCAAGGTAAGCACAAAATTCCTGCTTTAAACTTTAAGCAAAGCCTAAGTGGAAATTGGGTTCTCCAGCAAGTGTCAAATGTTGCTATTTTACATTATACAAGTTTTATTTTAGTAATCTCAGTTCTTTCTATACTGCGAACAGAGGTGGGTAGTAACGCGTTACTTGTACTCCGCAGAGGTGGGTAGTAACGCGTTAC
>WMED01026064.1:0-10897 GCA_019650415.1 Pipa parva
GGCACCGGATTCTTTATTTTTCGCGACAGAGTGGATTGAGCGTTCCTCCTTTGTATTTGTTCATTGAAAAGTGACAATAAAGACTGTGACTAAGTTACAAATGATCTAGGAATATGGTGACATAGAATGGGATATAGCAATCACTTAAAGGCTGTGATATCAGCCTTCTTTTGATAATTCATGCATATTTCTAGTATGTAATCATTAACACAGAAATAGAGTTATGGTAGCATTGCCTCCTTTAAGCAAGTCAACATAAAGAAGACGTCACTTTCTTCAATACTCCTATTTATGGCAGATTTGCCACACTACAGATACTAACAGTATTATAGATTCTATTTGCCTTATTATGCTAAGAAATTACTTTATGGCAGTTCTCATCATCACGATGTGAATACTCTGAATAGTGAATATGTACAACTGGCTGCTTTATGCAATGAAGAAAGTGCAGCAACTTCATTTGGCCACTCTTTAATGATACACTCCCTCAATGTGTATCCAATTTTAGCTTTACTTTCCTACTCTTCTAATCATTAGGATTTGTTTATGGTCCGCTGGAAACAGTTTTTCTGGTGATCTATTTTCTCAAAATGAATGTCTCAGGCAATTCTATTTTGCTGTTTTATAATTGGTCTTTTTATAAAATAATAATCATATCAATACTTCTTCCTAATATAACCATTTTAAGACAGATGACATAAAAACTAACTATACGTATAAACTATCTGTATTGCACACATTTTTGGAACTACTGCAGGAGATTATATCATGTATTCCCTTACCATTTACTATGTTCGCTATTAAATATTTGCGTTTAATACCTTTAATTTTTCAATTACATATTTTCCAATATAATGCCCAATGTTTTACACAAAAAGTAAGAACTTCCAATCTTACAGAGAAAAAATACCAAAATCTCTTTTACTTTGAAGCTGATCATATCAAAACATTGGATCTATTTCCTAACAAATGTGCAGCTAAGCTGCAGGAAGATGCGTTTTATTGGAGACTAAATCTACTCTGCCATTGAAAAGGTTTGATTAAGTCTTAATCCGTGTATAGTTGAGTCTTTTTAGATGTGCCAATTCAGGATAGAATCTTAGAATGTGCTGGCCTTTTCATGTTCTCTTTGCAAAAATCTTTTTGTGCATTTTTTTTTTCTTTTTCAAATTGATCACAGTATCAATCACCTAAACTTGTACTCACATTAGCAGAAGATGACTAAGTTAATTGAAATAGTCCTTTCATTTTCACCAGTGGAAACTGGTGGAGCAGATGCAATACAGCCTCATTTCTCTAATCCTTTTCTATACACATGGTAAAGGTCCAGTGACCTGTAAAAGCATGACCTTCAAAATGATCTCTGTTGGTGGAAAATCAATCCTTCCAAAATGCATACATACTTTAAGTTCAGATGAAATAGACACAATTATTTGTCTGTACTGCATCTATAAATAATAGGGTTTAAAAACCAAACCTGAAAAAAAAAAACTTTACAAAGATATTTGTCTATTCGTTAACAATTAGGTCAATTCAAACACATCTTTGATGTCATTATTAATGACAATGAAATACTAATGTGAATTTGAATATTATTTTATTCTAAAATAGCCAAACCCCATCACAAACACAGAAATAGAATAAGAATTGTTTATTTTTTTTTGAAAACAGTATTTTAAACAATGTCACTAGGACATATTTAGGACCTAAAATACTCATTTACACTGAGGTTTTTTTTACTACAGTAAATTTCTTTTTTGTGATGTAATGATAACAAAAATTATTTATTGTATACATGGTATGTCAACTAAACATTTCCCTTAATATCATTATATTTTACCTAGGTTTCTTCTGACATGGTAAAATGATGTGGTCTGATTCACATGTATTAATAATCTTGTTTCTTCTATCTATGAGTGAATGAGCCCAGGATTAAACCAGATAAAACACACTTGAGATAAAGTATACAAGGTGGATTATAGAAGAAAAGAGGATTTAGTGAAGAACATATCCACAACAACTTTTTGTTAACATTTAGAATAGTAGCTTTTGTAAGTATCATTTATGAAAACTCAGCTCAAGGTTTAAAAGCTATGCCTTTTGTTTTGCATGTCTCTGCATACATTTGCTTTGTAGTAGGAAGCAGAAACTATGAAAGTCATGCTGGGTCTTAGACTCGTTCATTTTGTCTAATGAAAATATAAAATTGTACTTTTACTCATAGATTCCTGTTTTAGTTTACTTGAAGATGTGTTCTCAATGATGAGGCTAAGAAATGTATTAGCAGAGCTAGAAATAAAGGAACAGTTAACAAGTGAATGAGAAGTACACACATATATTTCATATTTCACAGGATTTACTTTATTCATATACATATATTTTTTTACAAAACGTTTTTCACATTGACCATGCTCAGATCATTTAGGGGGTTAATAGCTAAAGTAGAAATTTGACTGTCGAATTCTCAAACAGTGGATTCCCATAATAAATCTGCAACCACGACAATATGCCCATAGTAAAAATGTGACTGCGACAATATTCCCATAATGAAATCACGACTGCAACAGTAGCAGTCTATTGTGACAGTCTTTAGTTGGCGAATTCACACTTTTACACAACAATTTGGACTTAAGTCAACAAAATGTATGATAATAGGTAATGTTTATATTTTTAGGGGTCTCTAGTCCTCATAACTAAAAGCTAAAACAAATGGTGGCAGAGCATAGTACCACTTGGACAGAATCCTGTCTGTTCCATACCCATGCCCCTCTTATTTTGTAAGGCATAGTTTGGGCCTTACACCCACCACTATTTTTCATGGAATGGAGCCAAATAAAAAAATAAATGTATTTCCATCAAATATTAGTTGTTTAAAAAGTTAGCAATGCAGAAATAGTTCCCTCTAGCATAGTCATTTAGAACCTGGGGTGCATTGTTTGTTCATGATTTAGTTTAATGGGGATCCAGGTGCATTGTGCTCCAGGAAGTATTAATTATACAAACAAACAAAGTAAATTGTTAGGAAATATATACTGATAGGGGGCTCCAGCAGCTCTGGCTGATCTAGAATAGTTCTCTATCACACATGCAAGGGTACAGGTCACCATTATTATAGGTAAAACCATAAAGCATAGAACATAACACCTCTTTTTGTTTTAAAATTGTACTAGCTATGAAAGAGCTACACTTAAGGAATGCAAATTTGGGGCATATTTACTAAAGTCAAAATCTCATGATCACCATTTTCAACAGTTATCACCATTATGTTGGTGAATTTGGGTCATTTTGCTGTTATCTATCTATCAAGCTGCAATGTTTATGTGCTGACAGCAAAGTATGCAGTAAATTTAACGATATCAATATACATATGGATATCAATACCTGCTGCTATTGCTGCAGCGCTAACAATCCCTACACTGGGAGTCCACAGGAACCCCACAACTCCCCCCAGCATCACACCCCCACCCAGCGCTAATAATCATTAACCGGCATGTAAGCAGTTAAATGATTTAAAACACAATCGTTTCCATAGTGCTACTGTAATATTGGCGCTTTGGAAATAATTAGTATAAACTGTACAAATCTCATCTATTAGAGGTCCCTAGGACCCCCACACCTCCCCCCAAAATTACCCCTCAATTAGGTGGGGGATCGTTAATTGCAAGAAGTGGCTCTCTGGCAGCCGCTCCTCTTCCCTCTATCCCATGTCCCTTTGTGTCCCTTTAGGATAGAGGTGCATGTAGTATTAAAAAGAAGAGGTCCCTGGGATCCCTATCCCCTCACCCTCCCTCAGTACTAGGCAGTGCTAGGTTCCTCTCAGGCAAGCCTTTTATACTCCAAGCCTCTTCCTGATTAGTTAATTGATGAGATGCAATTATCCAATCAGCAATAGGCATATGGTATATAAAAACAAAATTCCTGCAGCTCCCTCACAGGTCTGCACCTCAACTATAAATAAGGACCCAGAGAACCTATAAATAGCTGAGGAGAGTGGGAAGATTCTCAGTGTCAGTGTGGAGCAGAAAGAAGACAGACCTGTGGTGTTTTTTTTTATTTTCAGCAGTGGGCACCAATAGCGGGTGGCTGTGGATCAAGACCAGAAGACTCCCTTGGGCATCAAAGCCAACTTTGGCCCATCTAGGACTGCTTCACGGGCCGGAAGAGAAGACTTCAGGAGCGGTGAGTATATTGATTACTTAACTTTTTTATGGATGACGTTGTTATTAAATTATTGTTTATAAATTAGTTGTTTTAATTTATTTATTTTTGTTAGTTTTTGTTGTTGCCTTTTTTTGTTTGTGTATTTTGTTTATATATTTTTTAAAGGTGATGTGAAGGACCAGCACCTCTAGTTGGAGGGTGCAGGTCCCACCTCAGTTCTCTCAACCCATGGTTAGGTAGGGTGTAAGGGACTTAGATAGGGACATAATAATGCTGATGGGGTTGGGGGCCATTGGAGGGGGTCAGCGATTGACCCCTTCCATCTGAGGGACCCCTGCTCCCTTGGCTACTTGGCTAAAGGGGGGTTGAGGGTGTGGAGGTCAGTCCTGACACGCTTGGTTAAGCTTAATGCCCCCTTACCCCACTTGTTTACCAGAGTAAGGGGAGTGGGTCCAGCAGGACCCTCTCCCCGTAGTGATCCCCACCCACTTCTGTATAGTAGCGGTTAGTGGGATTGGGGAGGATAGGTTTCCCAGGGACCCCCTACTTGTTTTGTTTATGTCCCCTCTACCCCACAGGGACATGGAAGTAGGGGGAAAAGGAGCTGCTCCTATAAGTACCAATCCTCCACTCTGCTTAGTGCTGTGGGAGGGTGGGAGGATAGGGGTCCCATGGACCCCTTCTTTTTACTACATGCCCACCTACCCAAAAGGAACACAGAGGGGGAGGAGGAGGGAACTGGAGCTTCACACTGACTCCTGTGTCAGCTGAAACGTTGTGAGCTCTGCTTTGGTGAAGACTATTTACAGTCCAGATGAAGCTGCAACTGCAACAGTGGAACTTAATTTAAGGTAAGTTTTTCATATCTCTTTTTTTAACTTTAGTTCTCCTGTAATCTGTTATTGTAAATAATCATTAAAGTCAAAAGCACACTTCAGTCAAACTAAAATCCTCTGCTAGTGATTTGTAGAAATCAGTTGCAAACAAGTTGATTCCCAAGTGATCAATACAAACCAGTTAATACTGTAGTTTTTTGACACTGAGTCAGATAATATGAAATGTGATCTAAAGCCAGTTGAGGGCAACTGCCACAATGTCAAATAAACAGCAATTAAACAGACCAACTGCCACATACAAATCAAGGCTATCAGAAACATGCCCATTTATGAAAGTAAATAAACAGTATCACATAATAAATACATTTTAAAAAATCAGAAAATACACTACATAACAACACAGCAATAAAAGGTAGCATGTGGCAAAATTAAATCAACACATATTTGGGAGAACAGTAACAAATTAATTAAGAGTAAAATTAAACAACCAAATAACAAGCAACGAACCAGTCAAAAAGCCAACTGACAAGTAAAGAAATATTTAAAGGCAAATGCTAAACAACAAACTAGTTAAATGTCAATTATCATGCTACTTTCACTAGTCGGGGTCATTTGGACTCCATAACCACATCCTGTTCATGGAGGCAGGGATTCATGTGCCCTGGTGGTCTATAGGAGGAAGGAAAATTGCTATGAAGAAGAAAGGAGTTAAATATAAGAGCTACACTTACTTTAAACCGTTTTAATTTTTTTCACTTTTCTTTGTATCTTGACAATGCTAGAGAATGCATCAAATGTTTCTATTATCAAATTGCCTCATTTCAGGTTTTTCAGACGAAAATATTGCATTTTTTTATTAAAGACTTCAGTCACATTATTTATCAGATTTTTTTTAGATTTAATTTTAAGTTGACATATTTTATACTGTAGCCATATGCCTTCAACCATAAAATATATTTGAATACGTTTTATACATAGATTGGCAATATTTGGTTCAGAGCCTGCCTTGTCTATCTGTTGGCAGCTTTTGAACATATGTTGCATTTTACATTTTGCTTAAATTCAACATCTCACAATAGACTGCATAAAATTTTATGATCTCAAATTAAAAGATAAGACTACAAGTATTGCATATAAGTAATTTTTATATAAAAAAGGAATCTATATGAATTTCACTGAACATATGCTGCAAGTCATATTCTTTGATCATCGAAGTGATGACTTTATTTTCTTATGATCATGTTACATTTGAGAAAGCATTAAAACAAAAGGCATTCCTTGAATCTAAAATCTAACAAAGGGATATTTCAAGATGAAAATGTATTTGAAAATGTTATAATTATATATATATATATATATATATATATATATATATATACTGTACAGTGTTGTATTTGTTCATTTATATAGCGCTACTATATTACGCAGTGCTTTTACAGATCTTCTTCATTCACTTTAGTCCCTGCCCCATGGAGTTTACAATCTATTTTCCCTATTCAGTCACACAGACAGACATAGATATATATTTTTGGAATATGGGAGGAAATGGGAGTGCCCGGAGGACACCCACGCAGGCGCAGGGAGAACATACAAACTCTGTGCAGATGAAGCCCAGGGTGGAATATAACTATATTATTTTCCTTTCTTTCTTTTGGCTTTATTTTCATTTTGTAGTAGAAGTACAAAAAAATTGTAAAAGATTATGATTGTAACATTGAAAGAATATTTAGGAATTATGGATTTAAGTCAATGCAGTCCAAAATTAAGGTCAACTGAGCAGAACCTTTGCTACTTTAAAATGGACCGAATATCCTCCACCATTCAAGGGCTGGAGACACATACCATGAGAGAAGGTCCATTGAAATTTGTAGCATTGTACAAATTCACATTTTGTATTTTAAACTTTGGTTCAGATGTTGAACTGATAAAAAAAACCTTACTGGCCTTAATTCTACATAATCTGAAATCTATATTTCATATTCCTAAGCATTACCATTATCAGTGTTGTGTCTGGAGCTGAAGTCTTGTGTGTATGTGTTTTATTTATTTAGTTTATATTTTTACATGCATATATGTTATTTTCATTCTCATATGTGTATTGAAACATATTGTCAACTATTTCCAGGCTAATTGTATTTTCCCAGTTAATAAAAAAAAAATGTGCCCCAGTTTGTGTTGCAGCATGGAAGGAGAATCTTGCAGGATCCATAAAAATTTTTGTTTGTGTTGTATTCTGTTTCTAGATCTCTGAATATTGCAGCCTTTCTTTATTTTCTCCATAAACAATCAATCAGAGTACAAGTGGTTCAAGGAAACTTTAAAGGTGCAAAAAATAAGCTTTGGAAAACAAAATTCCTACTTTTGCAAAGGATATGCAAATGTATCAGGAATGGAGGGTAATTTACTATGTAATTGCTTGGTGATTTGGTGTTTTGCATTAACAGGACTGATTTGATAGACCTTAGAAGGGTAAATGTGCTGAAACATAATAAGAAAAGGTTAGGTTTAATTTTAACTTTAAACAGAGCTTTACATCTGATTAAACAAATAAGTAATACAGGAAACCATTTTGCTTAAACACTAGGTCTAGGGATAGACTGATTGCTTGGGAAAGTAATTTTATTATATCAGTCAATGTATACGATTAAGTAAATTACCAGGGCTGAGATCTAGTGAAAGGCATTGTCATATGACTGAAATCTAGTGAAAAGCATTGTCATGGTAAGGTCCTGTGAAAATAGTCCTTAAGCAAAATTGGGTGGTGGTTATACCTGTGAATGGTGGGAAAGGAAAAGAAACTGAGTATGAAAATAATAACAGAAAAAGTATAAATAGCATCATAAATTGTTGTATAAACATCTAGAGCTTTAAGATGAGGGATATGTGTCAACAACAAAGGTGAAGCACGAAGGCATAAATTGCAAAGGCTTCATATTGAAAAACTGAGCAAAAAATGGTTAGTAAAACAGAGATACTTACATCTACAGTTTAAAAGGACGTAGGGAGTCAAGCAACCTTTCATGCAGAATGGCAACATTGCTTTAGGAGCAAGAACACAGGAAACACTTGTAGTGGATCATAGGTATTCAACCTTAATATGCTGTAAATGGTCATTTTCAGTTTCCTGTATTAAGTCTGGGAGTGGAAGGAGAATGCCATTTTCATGTAATGTAGTCAGTGCAGGTGAATTGTTTACTGCAGATTATCTGCAATTGTGTTTTCTCTACAATATGTGGTTAATTATTTGTACCGACATTTCAAGTAAAGTAGCACCCAATGTGAAGCAGACTACAACTAATTCCCTCCTACAGACATTTGAAATGCAAGTGATGTTGACCTACAGCAACTGGAGATGACAGAAGCAAATCACAAATATTCTTACCAAATCTGCAAAAGATAATGACCTATTTGGTGAAAATATCAGGCTGTAAATTAGTGATAGAAAATAAGAAACTTTCCCTTTAAGAATCCATTAAATATTTAGGTATCCATATTATGCCTAAAAAAATTACTTACTAAATGATTCAAATTAAATTCCATTATATACAGTAGGCAGTGTAAAGCCAACTTACACAAACAGACTACTTTATCATATTCATTGCCTCCCTGTTAAAGTGACAATATTATCTAGACATATTGATTAACTTTATTTGGGATAAAACACAAAATGAACACTGAGAGCCTCATTGACTGAAGTGTGAATTCACCTTTCAAACTCACTTTGCTAAAAATTGAGTTGCATCACCAAAATAGTCGCAAATTCACTTCTCCTTATTGACCAAGCAGAGAATACACTTGTCCAACAGGCGGACAGTGGCAATTGCTGTTGGATGCATAGTGTGGGGTAATCTGGTTGATAGAAGTAAGATGAGAAGTCCCTAGGACATATCGTCACTTAGTTGCAGTTGCCATTGTCACCTTTGATGAATAGTCACACAACACTGGAGGTCTGTCATCAACCACCCAATTTGCCACTTTGAAATAGCGAAGTAAAGCAGGTGAATTTGGAGCAGTTCACCCAGTCGCATTCACATCTTTGCACTACTCCTCCACTTAGTCAATAAAGTACCTGTGCATCCACACACAAAATGATGCAAAGACCTCCGTAAGTTTGTGACTCATGTAGTCACCTGAAGTGTTTGCATAAACGCCACTTCGCAGAGTTTGCTCAATAAATGAACATGGGAAAGTGGAGAATAGATGTAAATTCACAACTCTATGCTACTATTCGGACTTTAGTCAATGAGGCTCTGAATTTCAAGTATATAGAAAAGTCAACCGATAATTTTAAAAGTCCAATGCACAGTATTGTATTTATATTTCTGTGTTATGGAAATATGAACATAGAACATTACATGGCATTTATGGATTTGTAGGTGATTTTCTGACAAGGTAAATGTCAATGCATTTATGTAATTGCTATTTCTTATTACTCAAAAGGAAAAAAAATAGACATTTTCCACATCCATATCCAAATATCAATCAAAGTATCAGCACTATTAGCACATTGTGGAAACACAAAAACCATTTGAAATGTTTCTTTTAAATTACATTTAGTTTACAGTAGTTGCTTGAAGATACCTTTAAAATTATTATATTTTCCTTATAATCTGAGATGGCAATTTGTACAAAATGAAGTCTGGAAATATTTTTTAGGAAGTTAAGAAATGTTTGTTTTTTTTAATAATATTCATTACTTTTTCTTGGAAAAAAAATTTTTTTTTTTAGTTAAACATGTAAAATATATCATCATCCCTTGCTCATCTTCACTTTCTTCATTTCCCCAAAAGCAGGACAAAAAAGAATTAATGCATCAAAGTATCCATGTTTCATGGTTTCTGAAAACTTGGACACTATACAGTATATGGGGGTTATTCACTAAAGTCCGAATTGCTGCGTATAGGTGCGAATTTGCCAGATAAAGACAGTCGCAATAGGATGTTACTGTCGCAGTTGCGTCTTTATAATGAGAATATTGTCACAGTTGCAACATTAAAAAATTGTCGCGACTTTACAATGGGGAAATTGTAGCAAATTTACTATGGGAATCCGCTGTTTGTGAATTTGACAGTTGAATTCACAACATAGTGAATAACCCCTACTGTATATCATGACAGTACTTTTGAAAACCTGATCAATACCAGATGGGTGGCACAACAAGTAGCATTATCTGCATAAAAGCACCTATCCTTCTTTCTTATACTTTTGGTCAGGTAACTCTACAATACATTGGGTGGATGACTTGTGATATCATTATAGATTATAAACAGTGTTACATTAACTGCTATAATTACCTTCTTGTTTTATGGCTCATTCTATTCAAATTAATAAGGGAGGGAATATACACGGTTTAACAAAGCACTAGAATTAAGAAATTATAGGTAAGAACACTTAATTAAGGGGGTTATTTACTAAGGTGCAAATTTGACTGTCGAATTCGCAAACAGCAGATTCCCATAGCAAATCCACTACAATTTCCCCATTGTAAAGTCGCAACAATTTTTTAATGTTAAGATTGCGACAATTTTCCCATAATAAAGTCACGACTGTGACAATATTCTCATTATAAATATGCGACTGCAGCAGTAGCAGCTTATTGTGACTGTCTTTATCTGGCGAATTCACACCTATACACAACAATTCGGACTTTATTGAATAACCCCACTAGTCTTCTCAGAAATCTAAGTATGACAACAAATTCATAGTTTACTGTGTACACATGTAATTTCTATGTAATTTCCCTAATTAAATAATTGACCATAACAGACAGAAAGCATTAATAATTAAGTCACTAATCACTGGTGACAGCCAACATATCATTGATCAAATCTCTAATACCAACAATCATCTCGATCAGTTAGATGACACTTTATTTCAGGGGTATTCAATTAAAATTTAAA
>WMED01026065.1:0-10896 GCA_019650415.1 Pipa parva
ATGTGCGAAGTGAGTCGAGCACATCGCGGCTCACTTCGCACATTTGTGAATAAGGGCCCGAATGTAGTTTAAAATGCCCTTGTGCTATGGTATATGTAGGCAAACTCTTCACATGCGTTAAGGAGAGGGTAAAAGAACATAAGGGAAAAATAAGAAACTATAAGCCTAAAACATCTAACGACACACCTGTTTCAAGGCATTTCTTTGAAAATAAATATCAAGCTGCATAATTGAAATGGTTAATCTTAGAAAAGGTTAATACTCCACTAAGAGGTGGGGATACCAATAGGCCAGTCCGGCAAAGGGAAACTTATTGGATTAAGAAATTAGATGTTTTACAGAATTACCAAACAATGGAGTATTAAACCTTCTTTGTAACGTTTATTCTGATTGTTCTCTGTCTATATTTCAGATTCTGACATTGCCATAGTTACCATACTTAGTGCTTGTATCTTCACTATAATTTTGAACTAAAATTGTGGTAAGAATCAGTTATAGGAAGTGTAAATGTTATATGTATGGATGTTTCTCTAATCTTCTTTGTATTACTGTATATACTGTACATTCTACTATATATATATATATATATATATATATATATATATATATTGTATATAAATTCTACTATATATATTGTATATACAGTACATTGTACAATTATTTAAGTCAGGGCAAAATTTATTAAAGTCGACTTTACCGAGAGAAATCTCAGGTTGATCTCCCGATATTTCATTTGAGATCGAGTTTCTCTACCTCGAGTTTTCGAATGGTTTTCCATGGATTGGTAGCCACATGCTTTACATTGGTAGCCATGCTTTACATTGGTAGCCATGCTTTATATTAGTAGCATGGCTGCCTTTCCATGGAAAATGCTGAAAATTCAGGATTGTGAAACTTGATCTCATGATCCCGAATGAAATCTCGTGAGAATAAAATGAGATTTCTATCGGTAAAGTCAGAAAGACCCTGAGCTTTCCAACTTTAATAAATTGCTTATAGCATAAATTATACACTGGTGCAGTGGTCGGCAAAGTGCGGCTCGCGAGCCACATGCGGCTCTTTAGCCGCCTTGTTGTGGCTCGGAGCGCACTGCCGAAGCCCCGCCCAAGCCCCAACCCACGACTGCCGACGGCTCTTCTGATTGGCTGTCGGTGGTTATGGGGTCGGGAGAGGCCACGCCTCCCTCCTCCGGCGGCTCAGAAGATAGTTATCGCCGCCGGAGGAGGGAGTGAAATGGCTCCCTCCCGAAAAAAGTTTGCCGACCCCTGTACTAGTGTAATAGTGTTACTGAACAGGGCATAAGTCTTTAGCTTTGCTTCTTTGTTTTTCTAATGGTAGGCCTCTAGAGGAAGTTCCATTTTTTTTGTATAAATAACTTTCTCAAATGGTTTAATAGTCTATGACTTGCTATGAACTTTTTGTTTATTTGTCCACTATGTCTACATATTGTTTATAGCATTTGGTCACTTTTATTGAATGAACGATCACCTTTTATTGTGGCCAGACACACCGTTCACACTCCTGAAAAGGATTTTCTGCTTTAACAAATACATATTACCAAGGTCATAGAATGAGAACTATCACCTTAATTGGACTTATGCAAATCAAATCCCTGACCAATCACAACCTGGAGGAGTGGCCTGGCTAACTACATATGTATTTGCATTTGTGTTCACACTTCAGTCTGATGAAGGGCTGCTGCCCGAAACATGTCACTGTTTGTATCACAGTAAAAACCTATGGTTCAAGCCACAATTCACTGTGCTACGTCTTCCTGACCTATTTATTCACAGTCAGTTGTAATAATTCACAGGGAATTTCTTGGTATTAAAACTTTATGTAAATGAAGGCGACATCTTCCCTAAGCCCTGAGCATCTGACCAGACAGAGATAGACAAGCCAGTGCTGCCTAGCAATTTGGGTTAAAAAAAAGACATAAATACATCCAATTGAACCCCTCTGACAGAATCCCACCATTAATTGATTAACTCAGAGCAGATCAAGAAAAACATATATTTTCCCAAGCAACTGTAGATGGCAATTATGGTAGTCCCTGGATCAATCCTACCAGAAACATTTATTTTAGTAGCATGATACTTTCTGGTTTGCTAAATTTGTCCCTTGCCCTCAATTAAGTCAACTGTATAACCTTTTGGGGATAGCACTTCATGGGGTAAATGTGTTGTGTTGAGTGGCAAGTTATTACAATGGTTAAAAAAGAATGCATCCTACTGTTAGAGGGACTACACTTCCCTACACAAAAAACAAGTCTAACGCTCTTTCACTAAGGGAATCTGCCACTCGGTGAATAGGGAATTCACGGCTGTTAGTGTGTAGCGATTTCAAGTGATGCGAATTTACATCCACAGTGTAAGTCACACTTTTACAAATGGGTTGTTTGTTTCTTTTAACACACAAGTGTCTAATGGTGCCGAGTTACAACACAAGAGGTCCCTGTGGCTCAGTTTTGCTTGCTTTTGTTATATGATTTATTGGTCAAAAGCCACTGCAATTTTAGACTGCAAAAAAAAAAAAAAACAAGAAAACTTGGCAATGACAATTTACCTCCCAAAACCACATCCAGAAAGAAAAGAAAGCAATAAAATGTACTGCCTTTAAAAGCAGATCTCTACGTGGCATTTTGTACTACAGCCCTTGTTACGCTCATTCTCTGCTATTGCAATAGCAGGAAAGAACAAAGAAACCCCTCGAATTCAGGGAACCTCTCAACAGAACATTGGTTATTTATAAATGTGTTTAACAGGTTTCAACATTCACTTAGTTATTTCTAAATCACTGTGCATTAGAACATCATTTTAACTGTCTGTAGCCATATTCACTACATCAGTAAGAATATGTGATTTGCAGCTGAGCTGCATCTCATATTATCTTGAAGGATAAAGGCTGCTGGGAGTTGTAGTTTCATAACAGTTGCAGATGGAATATCCCTTTTGTAAGATTTCTAATGGAGACACTATTTTATAATTGTCATTAGTTTAGTTTTAAATTGCATTTTTTTTTTAGCTATATCAAAGGTTTTAATCAACGGAATTTTTTTTTTATTTGAAATTTAATTTCATAATGTGAATAACTGCAGGTTAGGTTATTACCCAAAATACACAGCAATATAACTGATGGATGAAAGCAGGGGAGGGCCTACAGATATCACACAGGGACAGGCACAATTGCCTGTATCTTTGTGGTGCCCATGTGTATACCAACAACCCTCATCTTTGGATCTTGGTAAGTTAGATCTTAATCTTTTGCTCATTCAGGTGTAGGCACAATACTGAAGAATAGGGAGAATAATTAGGAGGGCTAATAAATATCATTTAGTTCCCTAGAAAAGGCCTTATGTACACTGATATCACCTATGATAAGTTGTATTGTGTGTCTTCTGCTTTAGGAGAAGTTGACCCAACAAACAATGTCAGGTGAGCTTACCTATAGAAGATTTTTGCAGTTTGTAGATAATGATTAAGTACCAGCTCTCCTCTGTTCAAAAGACAGATACCCCTGGCCTCTAGTGTCTGGAAGAAAGCCTTAGTCTAAATGATGTAATAAATAAAAACATGACATTAAGTATTTTTGCTTTCAAAGAACCAATGCTACCAGCCGTTTTTTCTTTATCTACTAATAGACTCTTGTTTTATACTTTAGTGTCTGGATTGAACCTGTGCACTGTGGCTTTGCTTAATTGTAAAAGAGGCCACCCTATGGCTACTGTTTCTCATACCTGCTCTTGACTAAATATTTCCAGTCAGCTCAATGCAGTTTGAGATCACAAGATTTAAAAACAGAACCTTCTCTAGTTGAAGCTTCAATCGGGGCAACTGAATTCTAGGGTGAGTTAAAAAGTTGCTTTCATCTGATGTTCTTTCAGTTCCAGATCCCAATCAGTGTTTTCTCCAATTAGTAGTACATTTCAACTTAGTACCTCCTGTTCTTCAGAAGCAGCATGTGGCACTGACCTCATTTCCCAAAATGCCATCTTGGAGGTCTTTGTTCCTGAGCTTTTCTTTAAATGAAAACATGATTTTTTAAATAAAACTTGGCCTTTGTTAACTTTCTTTAATTTTTTTACATGTTCATTTCATTGAAGGAAGTTTCTATCTTATTCATAAAGTTTTGTTGGTCATTATGCTGCTCTAATTAAAGAACTAAAGGTAGAAACCACCTATGTAGAAACTAAAAAAAAAAGATTCTCTACTTTTATATTATCACAGAGACATTCTACCCTTTTTTTCTGGCCGCAATATTTAGTTGGAAAGAGATGAAACTGCTAAAGCTGTGAATGCCATCCCTGGTTGACAAAGTTAAGAGTATTAAACAAAGCAGAGATTTAGAGACAGGTAGTCTAAGCACAACATTAGGGCGCAGCCAGAGGTTCTTGCACTTAAATTGCTATTTTAAGGTCTGCAAGTATGAGTAGAAAGGACTGGTCAGTGTTTTTGTCACTTTTTATTACATTATTTTTGTAAAATATAATATTCAATCATTCCAATCCTTTTCAGTTTACAATCTCTTTCTAGAAGCCCCTTCCTCTATAGCCAATTTCTCCTGTGCAGATTAGTATGTAATTTCCTTCCTTAGGTTCAGAGTACTAGTACTAGTAGACAATCTATTACATCTGTGACTCCACCCTCTGGAGTGGTCCTCTGCAGTAATTTGGAGTCTCGGTGGTGCTTGGAGCAGTGCAGCATGGTCCAGTGTGATGCAATAAAAAAGTGAGTGCACAGGACTTTAGTATAAAAATAAAACATGCACTTTATTAACTAGAATTGGTAACAGAAACTTATTGAAAAAGCACATGGTAGATTAAAAAGAAGCTAAAGTCACAGCCTGGCTGGTATGCTAAATGCTAACCAGACTGTGACTTGGTAACATTCCAGGTAAAATTCTGATAGCAAATCAACTTATTTTAAAGCTGTGGGAGTCTACTATTATAACCTAAAACAGATAACTCTGACAGGTCAGAAAGTAGGTGGTTTAGGACCACCCCCTCATCCCTCTGGCCCACTGCTGATGTATAAGCCTCAGCTATAGACTGAACTGTCTCTTTTAGAAGTTACACTGTAGACATTGGTGGCTCTTTAATCTGCAGGTATTGCACTAAATACAGTCTCTACAGGACTGGATTCCAAGGGCGAAATTTATTAAATTAGTACATTTTACCAATCGAATTTTCAAGCGAAATTTCATTCGATCGATCGAAAATTCGATTGATTGATCACTTCGCCTTTAATAAATTTCACCCTTGTAAGACACAGAAACTGAGGGGTTGCTGGAATACCTTTAACAGCAGATATCAAGTTGAATCAGACACTGCACCTTCAAATATATAACGAGCATGGTAGCATTTTGCTACTAGGGACATGTAGCCTTAAGGAGCTTAGAGATGGAGTGGAGATCTGCCCCTTAGCTCCTCAAGGCCTGTACCTGCTTTACTAACTATCTGCAGGCGCACCATCTCCTGGACCCTCTGCAGTCTGGGTTTAGGCCGGACAGCTCTTAGCAAACTTGCAAATGATCTCCAGGTTGCCAAAGCCAAGGGTCACTTTTATGTTCTACTTCTCCTAAACCTGCAGTCAGCACATGAGGCTCTTTAGTCAACTTGTTGTGGCTTGGAGCGCACCTCCAAAGCCCCGCCCATAACCTCCGATGCCTCTTCCAATTGGCCTTTGGCAGGTCATGTGGTCAGGAGAAGTGTGCTCCTCCTACTTTGCGGCTCACAAAAAAGTTGTCGCTGCTGGAGGAGGGAGAAAAATGGCTCCCTCCTCATTTAAGTTTGCCGACCCTTGTCCTAGACCTATCATCTGCATTTGACACCGTTGATCACTCCCTTCTTATTCAAGTTCTTCACATGCTTGGGGTCCGTAATCAAGCTGCTTCTTGTTTGACTTCCTATCTTTCTAATCGTTCCTTTTTTGTCTCTCATGTTAATGACACCTCTTCTCCTGTCCCTCTTAGAGTGGGAGTGCCCAAAGGCTCCACCCTTGGCCCCCTTCTATTCTCCCTGTATGCTCTTTCTTTGGGTGATATCAATTCATTTGGTCTTCAGTATCACATGTATGCAGATGATACCCAAATTTACTTATCTGCTCCTGTGCTATCACCTGAATTACAGGCTCAAATTTCCAGCTGTCTCTTGGCAATCTCCTCATGGATAGCCAAGCACTAGCTCAAATTACATCTTGCTAAAATTGAATTCTTTCAATACAAACCTGGACCCACTCCTACCTTTTCCATTCTAGTTGATGGTGCGATTATCAATCCTGTAACCTCTGTACATTATCTTTATCAGAGTGACTTTTGACTCTGCTCTTTCCTTCTCTAAAGACATCTCTTCCACTGCTAAAACCTGTCGATTTTTCATTTGCAACATTGCCAAGATCTGCCCCTTTCTCTCTCGCTCCACTGCTAAAACCTTCATGCACGCTCTCGTCCTATCCCACTTGGAATACTGCAATGTTCTTCTATCTGGCCTTCCAGCTTCCTACCTATCCCCACTCCAGTCTATTATAAATTCTGCTGGAAGAACTCTCTCCCCAGAGGGGACAGCCTTTCTCTGCTCTCTGGCTCCCCATAAGAAAATGAAGTATTTACAGTGTTCTCCTTTTGACATTTAAGCCACTTCACTCTGTTACCCCTCCCTACATTTCCTCACTTGTATGCCTGTATGTTCCTTGATGTCAACTACACTCCTCCCAAAGCAACCAGCTTAGCATGGCACATACTAATACTGCTCTTTCTTGTCTTAAACCCTTTTCTCTCTCTGTCCCCCTCATCTGGAATTCTATACCCCTTTATGTTTGCCAGGAACAATCCCTCTACAACCAAACTGAAGTCCTACCAAGCAACCAAACTGAAGTCCTAACTTCTGGAACACTAGCAATGATTTTTATCTCTGATTTTTATATTTATATTTTATATTTAGTTATTTATGCATAATATCTGTATTTATTGACCTATTTGTTTGTATTTATTGACTTGTTTTTCAGTACATTGCTACAGCTCTTATTACCCTTCTTTCTGTGTATGTAAGTCTTCCTCCCATTTAGATTGTAAGCTCTATGAAGCAGGGACTTCCAACCTCTTGAGTCAACTGCAACATAGCACAAAAAGTGATGTATCCTTGTGATATTTTACTTGTATTGGTTAATGCACTTTTCCCATGTCTGTATTATGTTTGTATTGCTGAACTGTACAGCGCTGCGTACATTTGTGGCACTTTATAAATAAAATTATACATACAAGGCAGTTAATGTTTTTTTAAATAGTGCCAGTCCATTAAACAGATGGCAGCATCTGCTGCAGGTTCCATGTCTGACCTCATGACAAACGCCAACCATAGGCATAGCCATTTTGTGGAAGGCGCCACCATCCTTTACTAAAAATAGAGCAGAAATGCCTGAGAAGAGGGAGACACTGGTAATCTTTGCACCCATCATGCTTCTTAAAGGATGAGTGGCAGCCCGGGCAGTGAGTTATTGGACATCTCAACGTCAGTAGGGATTAGTTCCCTATTATATTTTGTTGCCCTTAAACTGTGTTCAAAGACAAGAGAATTTCTTGAAAAGGTACAGAATATTGGTAATCCCATGTGCTATATAAACATGACTGTGTTGATGCTTTATAACATTAAACATTCTGATTTCTTTTCATAGACTGATATCTCTATTATTATATAGAAGTACATTTTTTTTATGTATTATATACTGATTTTTGTTTCACCACCACTAGCTAAAGTGTGCAGGACCAGTATCATGGAGTAAAGGTTTTTCACTTGTTTTTTTAAAGAAAATTCCCAAACTCACTTGAATCAAAATGCCACACTGATATTTACTAACTACTTTTTTGATTCCCTTTGTTCGTTTATTGACAGATTACAGAAAATGGAAGCTTTGCAACACTATTGTATAAAGTACAGCCCACTGACTATAAAAAAAAAACAGATGGAATTCTGGATGACTGATGTACTCCTCTAAGCAATGTGTACTTGTGGCAGTGAACAGTATGACTACATACGGAAAACATCTCGGCTAAAATCCTTTATTTGAAAAGAACCAATGCTCTTGCTTTGACATGATTTTTTCTTTTCAGTATTTGCTTTATGTACTAATATAAGATAGGGAAAATTAAAGACCAAATTATTGAGTATAGGTGCAAATTTGCCAGAATAAGACAGTCGCATCTTTATAATGAGAATATTGTCACAGTCGCAACTTTATTATGGGAAAATTGTCACAATCTTAACTTTATATAATTGTTGCGACTTTATAATGGGGAAATTGTAGCGGATTTGCTATAATTTGAATCTGCTGTTTAAGAATTCAACAGTCGAATTCGCATCTTAGTGAATAACCATAATACCTGCCATCTTGATGCAGTGCACAGTCACCAGCGCAATATATTATCCGACTCTGGATATACTGTAAGCAATAGTGGATACCTTCCAGAAATGGAATAAAAAGCAAATTTCTTTCATTGATAAAATCAATTGTATAAAAATAGTGCCCTTACCCCTTATAAATTCTCACATACAGTCCAACCCAATTCTGTATTAAAATGATAGAAAACCTTTTTCCCAGCATTCAGTTGAATACCAAAATCAGTAATGTCCTCTTCCTTGACCACACTATGGGGGGAATTCACTATGCTCTGAAGTGAGATGTGTAGTGTTCGCCTCACTTTGGAACAAGTGACATGCGCATGCTGATATCCTGCACGCGGACATCAGCATGCGCATTTCAGTTTTCCGAAGTGAGGCGAACACTACGCGCCTCACTTTGGAGCATAGTGAATTCTCCCCTATATATTTACTAAAAGTGGAAGGTTTTACAACTATTTAATGCTATTGAAATAGTGGTATTTTATCAATATTGCTGTTTTTACCTATTTAAGACCCTGCACAGTCAAATTTTTTTCTACCAAAGATGTCCACCTGCTTTAAGTTGGCAAAAAAAATATTATCCGCTATGGAATTGGTCCAGTGACTTCGCCCCAGTCAGATTACGGTTTTCCATTGAAAAAATAAAATGTCAATAAACTATCGATATGAAATGGATGGGGAAACACTGCACAACATAGCGGTCTCAGTTGAATTATATTTATCAATATAAATATATTTATCAATAACAATCTTTTTCAATAGTGATAATTTCCTTTAGACCCTATGTAAGTCAGCAGAATTGAAAAGTCCAGCTAATTGAAAATGAACACCAAAAGCCATCAAAGTACAGTGAAGCGAATCGAAATGGTGTTAGTATATCCCCCACCCCCCTCATTACCTTAGAGGAATATGTAACTCTCATTACTTTTCCACATGTTAAATTATTTAGGACCTTCATGAACATTTTAACCAACAACTACATAATACAAGACAAATACAAAAATAAAATAATACATTGTTACACAATTGAAGCCCAAGCCAACAAAACTATAATGTTTTTAATGCTGGGCTCCAGTTAAGTTTATCAAATGTCTGGCAATTAATAGTGAAAGTAATTCTAGTTAGTAGATCTTGGTGCAAGTATTAATGTGCAGATTTGAATATTGTGCAATTTTATTCAGTAAAATAAAAGCTAATAGAATTCATTAGTAGACTGCAAAATGTAGGGTAGTGTGAGAATCCAGGCTCTTTTAGCCTCCATGCTGTATGTAACCCCATTCCTGAGAGAGAAGATTTCCCATGTAGAGATTGACTAAACCAGGAGAAGAAGAAGATATATGAGGCTTTCCTCAGGTAGTAAGAGGAGTACATATCAGCATGATGCTAGGGTGAGTCAATCATTTTGCTTTTTTAATTTAGGGTCCAATGGCACTTGGGAATAGTGTTTAGTGTAGTGGTAGTACCAGTCTCAGTCCAGTTGATACCCTTCAGAACTGTCAAATACCACTGAGAGACCACCTTTTCTTTTTTGTTTAGCATTCCTGTTAGGTCTTCTCCCTGAAACTGAATCACAAGCATGATCAGTAGAACCCCTGCTGCAATTAGATCCATAAAAGACCATCAACACCAGAAACAAACTAAAAGTCCCATTCGGATTACATGTCAATTATTCATAAACACACACGCATGTGTATATATATTGTATATGTGTGTATGTATATATATATATATATATATATATATATATATAAAATAGAGGAATAATAGGACAGCACTTCCCTTTATAATTGATTTTTTTGTTGTGCACAGTCATAAAATATAAAATATATCAGTAGAAAACTGGATGAAGATCAGCACTACCTTTAAAAATGACATTGCATCACATCATTTATATTCATAATATAATGATATAAAAAAATTCCTGATTTGTACTTGTTTTTCATCCATGCTTGCCACAGCCATCTTTTATCTTCTATGTAAATAAAACCCAACATTGTCTCGTTGTTTTCAATGACACTTTGGATAATATATTCTTGTGCTCCAGAAGAAGCCAACAGATATAAGATAAGTTTTAGTGTTCCTTTATAAAACAAAAAAACAAACAAACAAAAACATTTTATGAAAATCAAACAGCTTGTTTTACTCTATTTTTAAGATTCCTCACTCTCATAGGAGAATATTAAAACTGGAAAGGCAGCAGCCACAAGATTATATAAAATACATAATTCAAATGTTTGCTTTAAACTAAACATTAGACAACTGAAAAACACTGAAAAAAAAAGTTATTGCCTATAAAGTTACCCTTTAATAAACCAATGGCTTATCGACAGATAATGAGGTAATGAAGAAGTTAACCTCTATAGAGTCTATGTGTTGCTGAGCTGCCGACACAGGTGATGTCATCACATGGTGAAGTGGAATACAGAAGTGGAAAAGCATTTGGGGGGAATTCACCATTGTGCGAAGTGAGCTCCGAACCCTTCGGCTCACTTCACACAGATTGT
>WMED01026068.1:0-10895 GCA_019650415.1 Pipa parva
TTGTTGAATTCGCCTCACTCCGCATGACTTCTCATCCTACTTCCATCTGACTGACTACACCACACTACGCATGCAACAGCGTTCGCCGCTGTCCACCTGTTCGGCAAGTGTATCCTCCACTTAGTCATTTCTGAGAAGTGAATTTGTGACTATTTTGGTGATGCAACTCGAATTGCAGTGAAGTGAATTCAACAGGTAAATTCACTAATTAGTCAATGAGGCTCTTAAACTATAAACACACTGTACTAAGCTACATTAGATTGAAATGAAAATTGCAGCATTGAGCTGCACTGAAAAGTTAGGTGATAAGAACCTATGGGCCTTATTTTCTAAAATTGTAGTTTACTCATGTCTGTACCCTGGATATGAAAACACTAATAAAAACAAACAAACTGTATTCTGAATATGCAAACTGGTTTCCACCACTGATGTTTTGAAAGTTTCAAGAAAAACTCCAGAGCTAATTGTGACTTCATGGTCCACCTATGAATATTTCTAATGTGTAGATCTTTAAACAAGTATTTTAACCTGCTGATTCTAAATGAAAGCACATAGTTATCCACTTCTCATGCACATAATAAGCATTTTTGCTGATTGGGAAGTCTTACTCCATATCCTGACACACTGGGGAATATTAAAAATGGCTGAAATGCACTTTTTTTCTCATTTGCTTTTGGGTGTTTTGGCAGCAAAAAAAAAAAATTGCATAAATTCTGCTGGTGATCCAGCTAGTTTTTCCTGGCAAACGTGAGTTTTTCTGTAACAGATATTATTGCTGAAACCATTTAACATTGAACATAAAAAAAGAACTATTACTATATCCTAATAAGAATTTTGGTAAAATATGGGGACAACACTACAAATGAACAAGAAACTCAGCAAAACCCAATAATGAGTGGACTGAAATGCATGAAGATTGCAGATTTTATGCAGATGGCCCCTTTTTTCATGCAGGTATCTGTCGCTCTAGAACAGGAACAGTATTTGTAAAATAAAGGAAAAACAAGCAGTCCAGGGTACCAGAAACATGACACCATCTGTTAAAATAATACATTAAAAAAGCAGACTAATGAAAGTTTAGCTTTCATGCCCCGTAAACAAATGAAGATATATATGTACATTCCTACTGAAGTGGATCAGAATTGGTTGGTGATAATGGTGTACTGTTTTTGTGCAAGGAGTTAAAGGAAAACTAAATGCTTGTTTATACCAAGACTGATTCTTAAGAAGAGAGGGAGGAGATGTTTACTGATAGAGGTTTAATGCTCCAGCAATGCCTCCTTCTCTAACTTTCCCATTTCTTCTGCTCTTCACATTCATGTGATCCTCTGTCTACAATCTACACTTTCTGTTTCTGTGTGTTTCAATGAAGTGGGCAAGCGCAGTAGCAGAATTCTGTTGTAAAACTGCCACTGTTCATGCTCAGTTCTGGCAGCTGACATGGCAGTTAGTCCAATACAACACTTGTAAAAATGATATATTTCAAGTTGAAATCATGAATTTTATTCCACAACCAACCTACCACTGCTTCCTCTTTCCTGTTTATGGAGATTCTCCTTGGCCCGTCATGTGGGTCAAACTGCACATTGCACATTTTCCCATAATAAAGTCGCGACTGTGACAATATTCTCATTATAATGATGCGACTGCGACAGTAGCAGCCTATTGCGACTGTCTTTATCTGGCGAATTTGCACCTATACGCAACAATTTAGACTTTAGTGAATAACCCTCTTGATCTTTGTGGAACATGGCTGTAAGAAACGATGACTCTTACCATAGTAAGAGCTTAGACTCAAGCAAAACTGTACTTATGGACTCATCTTTTTTTTTTTAAATCAAAGATGTCCTACTTTTTGTGAAGTTTTACTTCCAGAAATTTTCTGTTTTCTATTACTTAAAACAATTTACAATTGGCTTTTTTCCTTAAACTTTTGAGTGTGCTCATGTCTGGTTGGTTACATGCAATTTGTTCTGTTCGTATTGATTCTTTCAACCTTTTATAAACACAACAAGTCAGGTAGAAGATGACATACGCATAACTGCAGCTAGATTCACTGCCTTAATCATCCTCAATAAATGTGGCAATACGACGGGATTTGTTAAAGATATTTGTGTCTCAAGCACCAATTAACTTGCGACCTGTGAATGAACCTTTCAGAGAGCAGAAATTAACTTAACCTTTATTCATGCATTATGAATGAGTGTACTCACATGGGGCTGATTCAATAGACCATTTACAGAGAGTGCAGTTTTGGCATTGCGGTTTGGAAACTATTTTACATTTTCCTTAGATGCAAATTAGAAATAAGCTTTATAATAAAAAGTCATATCACTGTATTAGCCAACTCAGAAGATTACAAGAACTACAAATATTTACACATCTGTTTTGGGATCTCTCTATGGCCTTTTGATTTCATCACTAATAACATGGGGATGTCCCCAAGGATGGAGATTTACTTGAGTCATCAAGAATTGGAAAATATCGTATGTATAACCAATGCAGTTTTATCTTGCTGTTGACTCAAATGAAAACACAATCCAAGAATGCGGAATCACTGGAAGCATATTCATAAGGATCTGGAACGAGTTTCAGAAGATCTTGAAAACAAGTATAAAATCTGTTTAATAATGTGTTTGACATAATACCACACCAAAAGGTTGTTTCTAGGGGAGAGCATTTGAATGGATCACAACATTGCTTAATGGAAACTATTGGAATTCCTGTAAAATATCTCACTGTTCAATTCTGGGAGCCCCTAGGTTTTCAATCTCTTCAAACTGTTGAGTTTTATTTAAAAGTAATGAAAATGCCCTATCTGCACTTATTCCTACTATTTACTCACTTAAAGTGTAGATTTCTAGAAAGAGATGTATTCATTTAATACATCTGTTTCTACTGCAATTTTGGGCCAGTCATGAATAGCCATTACATAAAGTTCCACTGAAAACAATGGCAGTGGGAGGGTGTCTGTTTATGCAACAAATAAACATGTTTGCAATGACATGCAATGAGCAAAGGGAATAACAAATACATACATACTGTATACTGTATATATATATATACAAACACAAAGCAATAACAGTCTTGAATTCTGCTTTAAATACATGTTTTAGAAGCATTCTCTTTGAATCTCTGGAGAGCTTTCAAGCCTACAGGTCACGGCCAGTTGAGTACCGCAGAGGCCTTTTCAGGATCCATTCTGAGACTGAGGGCCGAGATGATGTAACCCAAAAAGGGCAGTTCTTTTTGTTCAAATGAACACTTCTCTAGTTTAACATAAAAATGGTACTCATGAAGGCATTGCAAAACTTGTTTAACATGTTTACGATGAGAGTGAAGATCTTTGGAAAAAATCAAGATGTCATGTAGGTAATCTAAAACGGACTGATATAGAAGATCACAAAATATTTCATTGACAAAATGTTGAAAAACAACTAGGGCAATACACAGACCAAAAGGCACAACAAGGTATTCATAATGCCTGTCTCGGGTGTTATAAGCTGTTTTCCATTCATCACTCTCTCGAATATGGATGAGGTTGTAGGCAACACGTAAATCTAATTTAGTGAAAATAGTTACTTCTTTGATGCGATCAAAAAGTTTGGAAATCAGGGGTAATTGGTAACTGTTTTTCCTAGTGATTCAGTCCCCTGTAATTGATACACGGTCTTAAGGAGCCATCTCTCTTCTTGACAAAGAAAAACCCAGCACCCTCTGGAGAGGAAGACTTTTGAATAAAGCCTCTTTGTAAATTGTCTTTGATATACTGGGCCATAGCCTCAGTCTCTGCCACAGAGAGTGGATACACTCTACCTCGAGGTGGGAGAGAACCAGGCAGCAAATCAATTGCACAATCAAAAGGTCTATGAGGAGGAAGAGTTTCAGCTGCCTTCTTAGAGAATACATCTCCAATGGAACAATAAGGAAAAGGAATCTGTGAGTTTATAACAGAAGCCAGTGTGCAAATCCTGGATGGTTGTTGGATGGGACTAATACACAAAGAAAAGCCTATAGTATCATCCCCAACCCTTCTTGTTACGCTCAGGACAGATACTCTTCATGTGGCTTTGGGCACCACAATAAAGACACAACTCCTGGTTAAGGTAAAGTGTTCTCTCTTGAGGGGTTAGTCAAAAGCCACTCAATTGCATAGGTTCCTCAGGTGGAGTTTGAAATGGAGACTGAAAATTGGCTGCCAGCGGAGGAAATCTGCGAGTTTTATGTCTCTCTGACCCATTCTTACACCCAAATATCTACACAGGTTTCTAAGGAGATTAAAGCATCCAAAGTAGAGGATAATTCTCTTGCAGCCAATTCATATTTAATGTGAGGAGTGAGACCCTCCCAGAAAGCTGCTACTAGTGCCTCATTATTCCAATTCACCTTGGCTGCAAGAATATGGAACTCAATAGTGTAGAATCCAATGGAGTGAGAGGCTTCTCTGAGACGTAACAAGGCCAAGCAGCATAAGACGTGCATCCAGGTTTCTCAAGGATAGTCCTAAAGGCCTCCAAAAAGTCAGATAAATTGGATACCAAAAGGCATCTTTCCTCTCTCAGAAGCAAAATTTGGAGAGGAAACAGGAATCTAGAAGGAAACCCAAGGATGCAAGAAAAAACACAATAATAACTAGCAGCATGGAGCCTGAAAGTAGGTGGAAACTCAGGCACAGAGTGCCCGAGCCAACCAGAATTTAAATCTCCCGCCATGCTTTAGCGCAACGAGACCATTCTCGACATACACATCAGTGAAGTGTCAGAGGAGCAAGCCAGCAGTGTGTGCACTGCCGGCAATATACAAGAACCACACAGATGTGGCCCGTGCACCTAGGAAAGGATTGCGCATGAGCTGCCCTGTTTCTAACACAGCTCGAACAGTGGCTGGAGCTGCACGTGACAAGATACAATTATACAGTATTAAAATTGAATTTATAATTTACAATTGCTCTTTGAAGGCAACTATAAGGCTGAATATATTGTTAACTAACTTGAGATACCAGATCACACACCATGCTTGCATGTTGCATGTTCTGAAAATAAAAACAAATCAAAACAAAATGCAAGTGTAATGGGGCAGGGTACAAGGGGGCGCAATAAATATTTCTTGCTAGGGCTGTGGCCTTTAGACCCTTTCTTCCCCCTTCCCTTCACCCGGTTAGTGAAAAAAGAAATTAAATGAATGGATAAGTACTCCTTGCTTCTTTAAAGACACTTACTCAGACTTGTTTCTCCTTCTTCAGCCTTCCGTGGTCCAAGGCAATAAAACACAGTCCATGCCAAAATATTTGTGCAAATAAACGATCCTCTTTACTGTTTACAAACATCAACAAACAGTTCCACACTCCAAATATGAAATAGTCTTAAATCTCCCATACCCGACTCCTGTCCTGGGTACCTCAGTATTTACACTGGCGAGCTACATCCGATTCCCGCTACTCCCATTGCTTCCCATTGGGGCAGTACACAGGGATATCTCTCTTAACCTCCGAACTCCCAACTGGCCATTAACTCCATGCTAACAACACACTCCCCCACTTCCTGTCTTCCTATATACACTGTGGGGTGTTACTCCTCCCCCCATCTAGAACTTTCTTATATCTCCCAAAAGCACTAGTGTCCACAATGTATCATGATCTAACATGCAAAATCCTCCATTGGACCTACCTAACACCCATCAAAAGATTCCAAATGGGTCTCTTACCAACATCACAATGTATTAAATGTAAAGCAACAGATGCAGATCTATATCACTACCTATGGTCCTGCCCAATAATTCAAAATCTTTGGAAAGAGATTAAACAATACTGCCAAGATAAACTCCACCAGTGGCAGATGCTGGTCTTTCAATGAGGGGAAGCTCACTTTGTCATACCAGGACAGTTGAAAAGACCTGTTACTTTTCCCCACCTTTTGCACCAAATGAATCTGAGGAGTTGATCTGCCCTGCTGTTTAACTCTAAATTTTTCTTCATAGGATAGACTATCAAATGGCTTTACCAAAATCCTGTCCACAAAATTAACACTGTCTGACATTATGTGCACCGTTACTCAGAACGGAAAAAAAAAGGATGTTGCAAATCAGAATGAAAGATTGCTGATTCGCTCATTTCACTGTCAATCAAAAAGGGATTCATACTCAGACAGATCATCCAATCAGCATGCAGAAGCTGAGCTTCCAGGCCAGCCCACTGCCCCATAGATTCCCAGAGAAGCTGAGTACGATGGGAGGGACAAAGTCCAGCATTTATCCAATAACTCATCTTGTTTCAATCAGCATGCAGAAGCAGAGCTTCCAGGCCAGCCCACTGCCCCATAGAGAAGCTGAGAGTCTGATGGGAGGAACAAAGCTCAGCATTTATCCAATGATTCATCTTGTTTCAATCAGCATGCAGAAGCTGAGCTTCCAGGCCAGCCCACTGCCCCATAGACTCCCAGAGAAGCTGAGAGTCCGGGAGGGACAAATCCCAGCATTTATCCAATTATTCATCTTGTTTCACTGCACTTTTGCTTTGCTATTGAAGTCTGTGGAAGCTCAGCGTCCACACTGTTTAAAGCACTGTGAAGCTGCAGGAATGGGTGAGAGGAAATGACATATATACAACAGTACAGTATGTACATTTGATCACTTATTTCTTTTGTCATTTTAGGGGAAGCTGAGCTTCCCTTGCAGTGTTAGAACAACTGTCCCTGAACTCCACATACAATTTGATCTCACCCCAGAATGGGCAATCTTTGGAACATACAATCCTACTCAAAAAAGAAACAACAACCAAACACAACGGCATACTATTAACAAACATTGCCGCAGCAACTAAAAAAGAAATTCTTAATAACTGGATACAAACAACACCGCCCCCAGCAGAAACAGTCTTCACCTGAATCAAATTCCAATTCATTATGGATTGGATACTTTCAAAAATTAGGATGGAAGAAAGAGCAAGAAAACTTCTTCTCAATCTGGAATCCATATTTTCTCGCTCTGCCCCCAACAACACAGCTTCAAATAAAATCACAACTCCAATAGACTTCCTGGTACTGCAACCAGATCCTACTAGGCAATCAACAAAATACACATTAACCTGCTCCTTGAGCATTACTACCTCACAAGTGAGTGTAGCAGTCATTCTAATTTATTTTATTCTATTTATTTTTCCTTAATGCAACAAATGTACAAACACATAGTTATAAATGATTAGAGTTAAATTGCTGCTTTACTGATTGCGCAAACATAATTAATACTGAAAATATTATTGACTTAAAAAAATCTTAATCATTAATTGATATGTATGTTAAAACTTCTTTTGTTGCAATAAAAGCAATATAAAAAGATGATCTGTTTTAAAGGAGAAAATATAAACCCTACCCTTAACACTCTTTTTAATTAAAAAAGACTGCCTTTTACACAAAACTGTTATTTTCTAGAGCTCTGTATACTTTGTTGACATTAAATAAAAGAGACTTATGAAAGAAAGTACATTTTGTTACTATTCTCAGGGGCGGTTCTATCGATGGGCTCAAACTATTTGAGGGGCGCTGTCGCCCACATCGCCCATCGCTAAACTTACCTCCAACAGCGTTCCAGCAACGCACCTCCTATAATGAGGTAAGTTGAATGCGACGGCGCTCCTTGGCTGCTTCTGGTCTTGTCGGCAAGACCCAAACATCTAAGGAGCGCTGTCGCATTCAACTTACCTCATTAGAGGAGGTACGTCACTGGAACGCTGTTGGAGGTGAGTGGGGGGCGTGGGGCAATGGGGGGGCGGCGCAGGGCAGGGGGGGAGGTCAAGGGGCGGTTCGCCCAGGGCACCAATAGGGCCAGAACCGCCCCTGACTATTCTCCAAAGGATTTCATGATTCCCAACCTCATTGATTATTTTATCTCCATGGCTGGCCTATGTATATTGGATTATCATGGTAAGAATATGATAAGAATATAACACTAGTCAAATTTCTGCATGGATCAAGACATTAGTGGACTTTCTACTCCACCAAGAGAACTTACTCCCTGCCAGAACCATAGCCCTGCTCATTTCTCCTTTTCCTATTTCATGGTGCTATTTGATTAGACCCTAACAAGTTTTGCATTGAACTACTGAGTTCTGCATTAGTGGAGTGTAAAATCGTGGGGAATGGGTGAAGAAAAATGGGTTAACCATAGTGAATGAAGGAAAAGAAGACAGTATTATGGTAATTGGGCTTCTGGTGTTATGGTTTCATGGGTGTTTTCAAGAACTGGTGATGGTGGCGCAAATGAACAAGACAATTTGACTCTTGACCAGGAAATTGCTGTTAGCCTTGCTGCTGATTAAAGTGTTAAATAACTATATAAATGTTACTTATACTTGCAGATACACAGAACTTCACATCACAAGGCTGATGTTACTGGCTGTTAGTAACAACAGGATGGCACATTAAATGCTTAATTTTTAGTGTATTGAAAATGAGTTCAACGACAACTGCAACAAGCACATATAAATAAAATAATAATGTTTACATCATTACTGTAAGAAAGATGCAAGTGATTTAATCGGTGTGCTGTCCTATAATTATTCACAATCAGAGTGCCTTCCATATACAATATAATGCATTATTCCTTCCATCAATGCATAGATTTTAATTACTATCCTCTGCACAAGACATTCCCTTCAGTCATGAATCTATATTACAACAAAGGGATAACTAAAGAAATGTCCTTGAAATATGTGGACAAAACAATGGACACCTCGCTACTTCTGAATTCTATTTGCATCCTTCGTCTTCAGCAGACATGTATTACCTATTATTTATCTTGACCAACTAGACATTATTCACGGCCAGCTCAGCTCTCCACACTAATTCCCTGTGGCTTTTTATTCTGCCTCACATATTACTACTGCACTGAATTTTCCATCTGCAATAAAAGTGCTATATGTTTTCCAAAAGAAAATACATACACAGATACATTATTTTAACTGCATTGGCACATAGAAATAGCAATTCAATTTAAGATGTTGTTTCTATTGTGTACATAAGGCTACAGGCAGAAAAACAGAAGAGCGACAAATGCTAAAATTGCAGCTTCTTGCACATATATCTGATAAGACTGATGTCATTATGAATATAAGAAAATTGTACAAAGTAGCTGGATTTATTTGTGCACTATGAAAATAAAACATGTTTACTACATCCTGTAACTAAGATTTCATACTCTAATAACCATATGGAATTTCTTTAATCTTTAGATATTTGGGTGGGTCTTTGACTTATAGCATTGTTACAAAGCTTTGGTGGAAATCAACCAATCACTGGGGAGTAATGGGAATCCAACGACTCCAGTCAAGTTCGTGCAGGGGTACTGAATGTATGCAGATAGGAGGGCTGTTAGAAGCTAACAGAACCACTAAGCAATCAAACAAGGTTCACCTACGTTTGTGTAGGAGGCAGAGAAGGTTACAGGGATGTGGTAGAATGCTGAGGGACCCTGAGGAAGATAAAGAGGGGAATGAGCAATGGGGGCAGTGAGAGACACCCCTGCATTTGTAGACCACTGGTGTATGAAACAGAGCAGCTAAGCCTGCACAAAGAGGCAAACAGAAAACTCAGTGGGGCAGTCATCACTGTATTCATTAAATAATTATTAACAAATGTATTTTCTTGCTAGAGAACCGTCCTGCCTATTTCTCAACCAACCCAAAACCACTTGGAGGATTTACTTAAATGGAGCAAACCATGGTAACAGTTTAGTCCAGGATTATTATAACTTATCCACCCTTTTACACCCAAAACATATAGATTAGGCAGTATTTTCCTTTAAGCACCTTTAATGTGACATTTATTTACAGAGAAAATATATACAGTATTGGTGCTTACGTACCTTGACTAATACAGCTCTCTTCTCACAAAATATGTGGTATAAGACATTAAAGTGCACCTGTCACCTCAAAACTAATACTAATTTAGGTTCTACTAATGAAATAAATGTTTTTGTAAATATATATGTATTTAAAAACTTAAATCACAATCTAGGAAGGATCTGATTGGAGAAGCTATTATGTCAATCTTCATTTAGCCCCGCCCACCTGACTAGGAAAAGAAAAGTCGGGCTGACAGGGAAGATGACAGAGAGACTCTGTATAAAAGGTACATTTAAAAAAAATACATATATATTTACAAAAACGTTTATTTCATTAGTACAACCTAAATTAGTATTAGAGTTTTGGGGTAACAGGTACACTTTAAGGCAGTGGTTCTTAACCTTGTTTGAGGAACTGAACCCACTAGTTTCGTATGCACATTCACCGAACCCTTCTTTAGTGATAAATCACTTGACCTCTGTGTCTTGACCTCCTTGGTGGAGGCTCCGCTGAACCTCTGAGACCGACTCACCGAACCCCCAGGGTTCGATAGAACTCCGGTTAAGAACCAATGCTTTAAGGTGTTTATTTATGTAAGAGTGAGGGCCACTGATGGATATAAGGGCAATGTACCACTGCTTGAACATTTCAAGGATGTCCTATTTTCTGGCAAAGTAAAACCATAAACTTTTTGGGTAAATCCAAAGAAAAAAACTTCCAGTTAAACTGCATGCATTTATGTCTAAACCTCATCTGATCCCCCTGATTAGCAAAAATCAGCAAAGTCTCACAGAAATATTGTAAACAGGTTACCTACTATACATAATAGGAACATAATCAGAGATAATGATTTATTTTGGTCTGAAGAGGCAAACAGTCTGCAAAGTTTTGTAAGTAAAGAAATGTAAACAGTTAGTTTTGATATTGGTAAGTAGCACTATATTTCATAAATAAACTACTATATCAGTTTAAGCATTATTTCTACTTTATAAAGTGAGCATCACCTTGCTGCAGGACTGTTTTTATTGAACAGATGGGTTTTTCCATTTGAGAGAGAGAT
>WMED01026070.1:0-10895 GCA_019650415.1 Pipa parva
GCAGGGATGCCAATACTTTTGGCCAGCACTGTATGTATTTTTAAAAATGTACCTTTTTATACAGCGTTTCTTTCCTCTTCCCTGTCAGCCTGCATTTTCTTTCCTGATTGTTGGGTGGGCGGGGCTAAATAAAGATTGACATTATAGCTCCTCCAATCAGATCTCTGCTAGATCGTTATTTAAGGGATCTGATTGGAGGAGCTTTAATGTCAATCATCACCTGACCCAGGAAAGAAAAGGCAGGCTGACAGGGAAGATGACTGAGAGAAATGCTGTTTAAAGGTACATTTTTACATACATATATATTTACAAAAAATTTATTTCATTAGTACAACCTAAATTAGTATTAGTGTTTTGAGGCGACAAGTTCACTTTAAGGTTGATGGGATACATGTTATCTGGATAATCAGCCAATCCTGTGTGGAAGTTCCTGCTTTCTGTTTAATGATCCCTTAATTTTGATAAATTATCCATATTCTCAGAAATACATTTAAAAGTGCATGGTGTGAAGGATAAATGTGTAAAATAAAACAGGAGCCTCACCTGCATGATGATAAATACACTCTGTACCATGGGGTGAATTAGTTTGATTGGGGACTCGCAATCAATATAGCTGATGTAATATCCAATCTTAAACACATCCATAACAAGGCTGCAGATACCAAAAAACACCAGGCCACCTAGTAAAAGAGCAGGAGGAAAACTGTTTTTAACTGGTTGCATTACATTATTAAAATTATACTTCAGCTTAAAGGAGAAACTATAGTAAAAAAAAAAAAAAAAAATACATAACCTGATGGATCACACCAAGAGGGTTCTTGATCCAAGTGAGAATTTGGCTGTTGAAGGGAATTCTCATCACTTTGGGTGGCTACGCTCTGATTCTCTACTCCTTATTGACTAAACAGTGAATTCCCATAGCAAATTTGCGACAATATTCCGATAGTGAAGTAGCGACTGAGACAGTAGCCGTCTGTTGTGTAGTGCACGACCAATGTTTGCTTGCAAATTTGCCACATCAGAGTTTGCTAAATACTCAAATTTGGGGAAGTGGTGAATTGACACCTTTTATGCAACAATTTGGACTTTAGTCAGTTACCCTCTCTTAAGTGTACTGCTGCTAGATCAGCTTTCATCTCATCATCCACAGCCCAGGAATGTCAGATGAAAACTGCGGCTGCAGCTCTCTTCCGCCCATCTGTATATGATGTGCACCGCATCATACGCCCTTCCCCCTGCTTGTTTTGCTGAAATTTTCTTAAGGCCCATGTGCAGATTGATTTTTTTTACCTATGCATGTGCTTTAAGAAAATGTAGTGTACTGCTGCTAGATCCATCAGGTATTTATCACTTTTTACTATAGTTCTCCTTTTAAATACTTTTGAGGACAACAGAATATGCTGGGTTTTTTGTTTTTGTTTTTTTATATATATTTACTGTAAATATCATAGAAGAGACAGCATTTCCTACATGGTCCTATACACTCATGTTCTCCTTACCTCTGAGCCATATGGGTCCTGCATGGGAATCCTTGTACAGGACAGCATTTTTTTGGCAAGAGAAATAAAACTGAAAGATCATCCACAGCATTGATAGCAGCATAAGAATGATCAAAAATACTAGGGCCTCTTTATCCTGTATGCTCACCTCCTCCAGTGAGCCACTACTCACAAGTACACTACCAACCAAACCAATGTTAACAGCCATCAGAGCTGACAGTAGACGGCCTCCCTTTTTCCAAACTTCAGAATGTCCTGCTGTGGTTCCGGTCACCATATTATGGCTGACCAAACCTGTATCGACCATTGAACTCTGATGATTATTGACTTTATTAGGTGCAGGGAGGTCTGTGTCTTCATGAGACAAACCCTGATCTCCGTTATAAATGTCTGTCAGCTTCAGGTTGTCACTGGATTCTGAAGTAATTTGTAGCTTTTCTGTGGCAATTTCAGGCATTGTCTGTTTGATGTTGTCAATCTTGGGCAACTCTGGAACTGTGCTTGTGACATGTGCTACATTTAAGTCTTCCATGACCATCTGGGGTACGCTTAGGATTTCTTTAGCATTATTCAATCCTTCAGCTTGTTCCTGGTCTTTATTGGTGTTTTCCATTTCCATTAATTATCTGAAATCAGTCCTATTTGAGCTACAAACAAAACACATTTTATTTATTTTTAATTTTGAAATGATGAATTGGGTTTTAAGGAGGATTCAGTTAAATAATTATATGTATGTGTTACAACCTGCATCACACATAGGGTGATTTATTAATGTCAAAAAGACCGATCTCTGCTTTTCGAGTTCATGCCACAAGATCGCTTGAGTTTTTCAATTACATTTCTCGATGGAAATGTAGCTACACTTAGCAGTATGGCTACCTTTCCATCCAAAAATTAGATTGAAAAACTCTAGCGATAATCTTGTGGCATGAACTCGAGATCTTGCAGAATAATCTCAAAAAACAGAGATCGGTCTTTTTGACATTAATAACTTTCACCCATAATGCAAGTCCCTCATTGTTTTTTCTCTCTCTCATTTGCTTCTGGGACAGGTTATTTAAAGGGGTGTGGGATAAATCTAAATACCATTTTTATTAGCATAATTTAAGAGTACAGCAAAGCAGAGAATAACAGAAAAACTAAGAGTAAAAAAAGTTGATTTGTAATAAATATCAATCAGTTTATTTTCAATAAATAAGCAAACAAACAAAACAGTGCTAGCGCTAAAGCGTGAAATTGTAAATTAAAGTCCAATTCTTCAGATAATAAATAGTGCTGCTCCTTAGAACCAAAGGAGTTATTCGCTCACTCCATAAAAACGACAAATCCAAACCAAAAATCTTCATCTATAAAAGAAGCGCAAAAGAAAATGGGCACTCAATGGTGCCGTATCACTAAGATCAAATATGTGAGAGAAAGACCCAAGGTACCTCACAAAAAAAATATCTCAATCCCACTTATGGACATCCTCACATGGTGGAAAAAATAGAAAACAATCCATAGCATAATAACGTTTTAATAAAGTGTTAAACCATAAAATGACAGGTACTCACAAACCAGTGCTCTATATAAGCATAAAATAGCCACTAGAGGGCTGCTGACAACATCCGATATTCCAGAGTCACATTAGAAATAGTCCACTCTCCTACCGGTACAGTCAGTAGTTCTGGGGACTCGTGCCTTCCTCTACGCATTTCACTGCTCTGTGGGGCTTCTTCAGGAGTACAATGGGCATAAAAGTGTCAAGTGTTTAAAGGTCCTGATTTCACATGCATCTGGTGAGCGGCCAGTGATTATATTATTTTTGCTCACATATTAGCATTTTTGCACACACCTTCATGATTGGTGTTTGTTTTTGCATTTTCTTAATCTTGCACCTCATTGAGATATTTTTTTGTGAGGTTCGTTGGGTCTTTCTATCACATATTTGATCATATATATATATACATATACACACACACCTATATATATCCTTTTTTGAGGGTTATTTTTATTGATTATGGCCAAGTGACAGGACCAACTCCATAGGGAATAGTTGTTTATTCCTGAGGCAGGCAAACACTTTTGAGCCATAAAATTCTCTTTGAACATGTTTGTAAGCAGACAAAAAGGGAAACATGTAAAACAAAACACTTTAAGTGTTAACTATTTGAAAAACATGTCAACCTTTATAAATATCCTCGGTTTCTTGCTTGCTGTGATAATGGTTAACCACTCCTGAGCAAGTTAAGCTCTAAATGGTATAACCAGATGAACCAAATTTTCAGAGTTTAATTCTTTACTGGTGTACTATTTAGTGGTCACTGTCAATCACTTTAGACTCCACCAAAAAATATCCCTAATTTAAGACCCTCCTTAGACTATATATGCTACTATAGGTTGGGAATCCCTTCAAATAATGGGCCTTCCATGCTTTGAATGCTCGTGGAATGACTCCCTAAATAAGTTTGGTGACCTGCCAAGTAACCTTCCTGTGTAGAGCCACTAAAAGAACTACTGAGTTTAGCATCCATGGGTAACTTTGAAATATAATATACTTTATTTTTCACTCCATAAGAAACTCTTCCCCCCAAAAAAAAGTTGGGGGAAAATGCCCGTGGATTCGCTTATGGAGCAAATATTCCTTTTCACTGCCCCACCCGTGTCTTGCCGCAACTGAAGAAAATTTGTAGTACTGACCTTCCTCCAGCATTCCAGCAAGCTGCCGCCTGTCAGTACTTCTCCAGACTGAGCTAGGTTGAGTGCGATGGTGCTCCTCAACACCTTTAGCTCTATTCGCCGTAGATTCGGTTACTACTAGCACAGTCAAGAACCGAAGGAACAGAGGAGCGCCATCACACTCAACCTAGCTCAGTCTAGAGAAGCGCTGACAGAGGCGGCTTACTGGTACACTAGAGGGAGGTCAGAAGGAAAGCAGGCAGGAGGGGGAGGGAGTACAGGCAGGGGTGGTATATTTAATTAATTTAACACACCATTTGGTTCAGAATATTTTTTCTTATTTTCCCCCTTAAAATCCTATGTGCATCTTATGGTCAGGTGCGTCTTATGGAGCGAAAAATATGGTACTACACTGCTTAAAGTGCCTATCCTGTTGATTGCATCATATCTATGGAGAGCTCTCTTTGTTTTATAAAATTGTTCCTGTTAAAGCAAAGAACAGCTTAAGCTTAATTGCTCCACATGACAATTCCCATGAGTTAAGTGTAACCTTGAATCTGAGATTATTTAGTTGCCAGCCTGGGGCAGGGAAATGCAGTTTCTGATGGGATCATCATACCCCTGCTAACTATAATCTTATTATGGCATAAATATAATAGTATGGACACCAGTGTAATATCTGCATTTTCCCCTTCACACATACACCTTAATTCTACTGGAAATTACCTTTTTCCAGTGTTTCTAACTGGGCCCTTTAGCACCTGCCTTCCCTGCCTGCATAGTTTGTCCCTGGCTACAAAGATATTGTACTTGCATACTGCATTTGCATTTGTTTCTGAGAACTAAAGTAATGTGGACAATAGCTGGTTTAGGGCATAATTCCCCAGCTGGTGATGTGATTGTGTATGGGTATTTCTCCACAAATTATGTGTTTGTGTATTTAATCTTATATTTTAAACCTACCTTGTTTCCCCGAAAATAAAACCTAGTGCAATTTTTTTCCAAGCTTAGAAATATAAGGCCTCCTCTGAAAATAAGACCTAGCTGTAGTAAAGTACTGGAAATATACCGTACCAGTACCGTGTCCCAAAAATAAGCCCTAGCTGCAGTAAACTACTGGAAATATACCGTACGAGTACCATGTCCCGAAAATAAGCCCTAGCTACAGTAAAGTACTGGAAATATACCGTACCAGTACCATGTCCCAAAAATGAGCCCTATCTGCAGTAAAGTACTGGAAATAAACCGTACCAGTACTGTGTCCCGAAAATAAGACCTAGTGTGGCTTTAGGAGCAAAAATTAATATGACACTGTCTTATTTTCAGGGGAAACATGGTAGTTGTTACACTGATAATTGTGGGAGAGCTAAAAGGTTAATACTGCAAAAGCAGCTGGAACACTTTTAATTAACAAAGTCTCATTTAAATGCAAATATTTTCAATAAATCCCTTACAGAATTTGGAAAGGTCACAGGTCAGAACTCACAGCTACATTGATCTCTTTAAGATGCAAAACATGGGACCACATCAATAAAACACTGTGCCCTTTACAAGCTATACAATTCTAGAGTCATTTCAATATTTATTCCTTCTAGATACAATCATTTTTATATATTTTGTTTGAATTCCAGTTTCATTAGCGTATATCCAACATTAACAAGAGTGGTAACAAAAATAAGATTTTATATATATATATATATATATATATATATATATATATATATATATATATATATATATATATATATATATATATATATATATATATATGGTCTTCATTTGTGTAGGAATTTTATTACGTGGGCTGTAGACTTTATTAGCTATAGCTGATTCATTTAATTTCTTATACTAGGATTATGCAACAGTGTTTTACCTTTCTGGTTTCTTCTTTGGCTTCTTGTATGTTGTATTTCACGCATTAATTACTGCAGGAAAATTTAAATGTCATTTAATTAAATCCAATTCCATCTGAACCTACAATATAATGCACTGCTACATTTAACTTTGGAAATTCAGGGGGTTATTCACTAAGGTGCGAATTCGACTGTTGAATTAGCAAACAGCGGATTCCCATAGCAAAACCGCAACAATTCCCCATTGTAAAGTCCCTACAATTTTTTAATGTTAAGATTGCGACAATTTTCCCATAATAAAGTCGCGACTGTGACAATATTCTAATTATAAAGACATGACTGCAACAATAGCAGCCTATTGCGATTGTCTTTATCTGGCGAATTTGCACCTATACGCAACAATTTGGACTTTAGTGAATAACCCATCTCTTACTTTGCATAGGAATATGTGGGGAAGAGATTTCCAGCATATCCTTTCTACAAGAAAAGTACGGATTCTCTATGTACTCAGTTTTAGCATTGCAAATATATAGACAAATTAGTAAAGTCCTGTACCAGTAAATTGCTATATGGAAACATGTTTTTGAGTGTACACTTTTACAGTAAAAACTGTGATTTTGAAGCATAGTAAGGTTAAGTTTGCTAGAAAAGTTGATTTTTGCCTGATTAAGGTAAGAAGAGGAGCACATAGAAGAAATCAGAGACTTGACCTAAATAGTCACACCTTAAAAATGACTGAAGTAGACATTTGCTCTGAGTGCCTAGCCAGACAACCATCTCTGTTATCACCTTCATCTGCAATCACTAAGGATACACATTAGATCATCCAAGTGCTTTACTGACTAATATAGATACAGTCTGCCTCTACAAACCATAGCCAGGATCCTATACAAGATATTCTTAGCTCGATTATTTTTACCAATCAATCACCGATTGAAAAAACTGCTTAACTCGAATTCTCTATAAAAAGTAATGTTCTCCAGTTCATCTTCTAGTGATCCAGACTTCACAAGGCTCGTTTCTTACCTTACTGACTGTTCTAGATCTGACTCAAGTCACTTAATTGACTCAGTTCAGAATCAAGTATCTATGTATCTTCTATGACATATGCTCACCCATTTTGAAATAAAGTTCAGATTATTTTTAGAGGTAAGAAAGCCATAGGAGATCATGGAAATAATAAACTCTGAATCAAATCAACCGTATAAGTGTGCTTACCTAGCCCTTTCCTGAGGAACATCAAAAAGTATCAGTTATTTTTCCCATAATGCAATCATTTGTCTAAACAAACAATGTTCTCAGTAGATGCAGTATCTTTAATGACTAGTGAATTTAATGAAGAACAACATTTTGATCCACAGTTAATATAAATAATTTGACCTAAAAATAGTAAGGTATTATTCAATTTAACATTGCAGGAAAATAGGCTGAACTGGATGGACTTGTGTCTTTTTTTCACACTTATGAACTATGTTACTATTACAGATTGCTACTTTGGAAGAGATCCTTTCAATGCCCACCTTAATTGTTCTAGCCAAAAAAAGAATGACACCCCATATGAAGTACGCACACTCAATACATATCAGAAAAAATGTATGACTTTAATGATAGAAAAGTATAACACACCACAAAAAAATATAAAAACATTTTTAAAAAAGTCAACACTCATAAAGACTCCTGGAGCATTACACAGGTCACCCACTAATATATAAAATTAATGCCAAAACAGATTGGTGGGCTATTGGAAAATGTAACTGAATTTGCTGATTGCAATAATAATTAATATATGCAAGGCATCTGGATTAGTTTCTGATCTATGGATAATGAAATGTAATTATTAATGTGGAGGTCTGAGCAGTTAAACTGAGAAGCATTTTATAGGCTGAGAATCTAATTGAACAGATCTTCTCCACATACTTAAGCACACTCAACTAGGGCAGGGAGCACATACTGGGCCTTGGTTCACCAAACAACACAACAACATATTTGCAAGGCAGCATCCTGGCCAACCTTACACACATATGGTTGCATCCTCCAGTGTGTCCTTTGACCACAAGGTCGTGCGCATTGATGTTTGTTTAGATTAGTTTCCCAGTTTGTTAGAAGTTACATGTATTTTCATTCCAACCCTTTTATTGGGGACAGATTTGGGAAGCCCTCTGCTCCATGCATTGACCGATAGGGCCACTTGGAAAAAAAAATTGCTTTTTTTTTTTTTAAAACTCACTAAAAATAGTTTACTTCAAGGCCCATACTGCCATACTGTAAGCGCAGGGAGTCGCAACATAATTCAGTTTGGCAGTTTTCACTTGCAATAGTGCTTCACTAGGATAGATACACTTGGATATTTTCAAATTGTTGGTTGTAATCCTGAATAGCCATTCTCTCCGCTGTGGTGTGTCTCACTTTCCTGGGGCTGCTACAGATACTGGAGGATTGACACCAGCCCATTGATGGTAAACACCTTGATGGAAAAACCTTGATAAAAAATATTTTTTGGGGAATATAAATGTTTCCATAGTTAATTTCTGGTAAACCATTAAATGTGTGTATGTAAATTTTATTTGCATAGCACTGATGTGCTGCACAGTTTCATTCAGGGTGTGAGCCCCCAGACTCATACTGAAGTTGCAGACGTCAAGTTTACTTCCGTACATGTAAGCGTCATATTAAATTGAACATGGACACAAGGATTTCTTTATATAAAACAAATACAACAGGTTTTTTTTGTCACACATTACAGGTTGACAGGTTAATTATCAGCAACAGGTTTACTGTTTAGCAGCACAAAAAACAGTACAATATATATAAATGTACTGCATCCATTATCCTTTTTTAACAATTTCTGAAAATGTAATTATATTTGATGATATTTGTGGCTACCATTAATAGTCCAGCGTACCTAATACATAAGCCAACCAATGCTGCAACTTAGATTGGGGCCAAAATTGTTTCTCATTATATTTCCTAGGTGAGGGGACTGGGGTGGGGCAGGGGTATTACTGAGAAATCTCCATGAGTATCTTTATCTAGCTTGCCTAGCACAGTTCCTATATTATGTACAACATAACCTATACCAGTGATGGAGAACCTATGGCACGTGTACCAGAGAGGGCATGTGCAATGTCGGCACCTCTGCCTTCAGAGCAGACCATGGACAAAACTTGACACTTTTCAGGTCGGATCCACGGCCTACACTGAAGGAGCACCCACTCGCTGGGGAGCCTGTTTCCCCGACACAGACGTGCTGCTCCCCTGATATCACTCATCATCGCCAGCTCTTCGGGGGATGGTGCTGGTGAGTGATGTCACCTTTTCGCAACTCGATGCTGGAAAGGTTTTCCGTCACTGACCTATACCCTAAGTCTCTTGTTATTATTATAATTCATTGATTGCCTAAAACCCTATTGGCCAGATTTACCAAAACAATGTAGTAAATGAAAATTGTATCCTTCAACTTTATGTTCCATGTTGAACTCTCACCCTGGGAAGATGCTACTGGCTATTTGGTGTACAAGAGTTGACATTTTTTTTTTTCTTATAAATATATATACAGTATATAGACATTGTATCAGATCAAAATAGTGTATACGTTACTTGATTTTTATTTTAAAGCAGCTCCTTGGAAGAATTTCAGAAGCACAGTTAGGGATTACAAAATCTTAAAGTTGCTCTTATTGTGTTGGATTATGTGGACAATGTTTTGGTCAGTCGATGAAAGTATCCTGTAAGGAGTATTTTCACTGCATTTCTGTGACAGCTGCCAACACTATGGGGGGAATTCACTGTAGTCTGAAGTGAGGTGTGGAGTGTTCGCCTCACTTTGGACTGACTGATATGTGCTCGCTGATGTCCTGCACGCGGACATCAGCAAGCACAGATCAGTCAGTTCGAAGTGAGGCGAACACTCCACACCTCACTTCGGACTATAGTGAATTCGGCTTTATACGTAACTACCTTTCTCTTGTCCCTATATTATAATAAGTTTGCTCAACTTAAAACAGTTCCATTTTTATGCAGTTTAAATGACAGTAACAGTATTATTTCATTTGTTGCCGTTGCATTGAAAGTGCTTGGCTTGTTTAGAATTGATGAATTAATAAAATTATTCAAGCATAATTTTTTTTATGTTTTTGGCTTGAAATTATGTTCATGTGCACTATATAGCCGGTGTGAGATGGATTGGTTAGCCTGAAATTAATGTCCTCAAAGACATGAATTATTTGTATTTCTCAGTGGTACAATTCTTAGATCGACTTGAGAGAAGTACTTCAGCTATACTAATAATGCAAGTCTAGGGGAAAACTGTAGTCGATAAGACCACCTGATGTGCCAGTAGCCTTAGGGTTGTAAATTGGCTGTATTAGAACTACAATTAGGTACAAAATTACCAAGGGAGAGGGAGTTAAACATATGATAACACTGTTTGTTATGAGTATTGCATCAATATTTACAGCATTTTTCCTTATGGGTATTTTTCATTAGCAGTGCTTTTGCAGAAAAGTCATGTTACCAGTGATTTAGTTGTAAAGTTATGTTAATATGACTGTTACCAAACTTATCAATAGATCACTTAAATTCAGCCTAAAAGTGAAAGCACTAAGAATTACGCAGACTTTATCCTGCAGCTATCTAGGTAATGTGTTCAGAAATTTTAATACTCAACACTTTATACATTTTTATGTCTAAATGGTCTCCCCTTTTCCCACATAGGGTAAAATTGATTCAGTGCAAGGACCTGGCTCTCCATATATGTATGTATTTATTCATTTATATTGTACTACTATATTACACAGTGCTTTACAAAGATTAGTCACTCAATTCTGGGGGGAATTCACCATTGTCTGAAGTAGTGCGAACAGTTCGGGCAACTGCGCCAGTCGCG
>WMED01026071.1:0-10895 GCA_019650415.1 Pipa parva
TAAAGTGGCTTTGTTGGTTATAGAACGTGCATTAAGGAGAGAACAGTTAAAGGGAAGAGATATAGGCTAAATAGGCTGAACTGGATGGACTTGTGTCTTTTTTCAGCCTTATAAACTATGTTACTATGTTACTAATGATATAGCATGACTTTGTTAAGGAAACTGAATCACTAGCGGACATTTTTTATTGCAGAGACACAGCATGGCACATCCCAACCTATTTAAACATATATGCACATAAATATCTTATTTATACGACTGTATAGAATAAACAATGAGAATGGAAAAATCAACAGAATTCGTTTCATTGTTACCCTTTAACTGGTATAGCTGAGTTAATTTTAAACTAAACCTTTGCAGAGTTTTATTTCATACTCTGTTCCTGTTTAAATTTTGCAGTTGTCGCATGCTAAAGTGGTAACCTGCAAATGTATTCATTTGGTCTATAATCACACGGCATGTTTCACCTGCTGGTGAAACTAACTTTTTCATATCTGTAAGCTCAAAATAAGCAGTCTTTGTTGCCAAAAATACTTAATTGTGCATTGCAGTGAGTAAAGATATGTTTTGTTTATGATAAATGTACAGGTTGGTGGATCTATGATTTCCTCTGCAGACAGTATAGAAAGGGCAGGGGGCTTAGCTCTCCACTTTTGTTCACTTTTCTTCCACCTGAAAGATGTCTTAAGTGTCCACAGAAATTTCTAGAATCTGGGTCTAAAATATTTCTTTATACTTAAACATTAGTGTAAGAAAAAGAGGCTAAAGTGCACAGTTTAAATATATAACGAGTATAGATGTATAAATGTCTACCCTAATTGACTAAAACATTAGAAAACAACAAAGACCTGAGGTCACAAGTATTTGCATATGGATTGCAGAATTCAGTAACAAATACCACAGTACTCATCTTTCTAAGAATACAGTAAGCAATTCCTAAATACACAACTACAATTGCCATGATTATTCTCATACTCATATTACAGATGTCCCTCTATTTGCTGCAGTGGGTGGGGTTATGTGAGTACACCCAGTAGCTAAAAGGTAGCAAGACAATCTCAATTGCCATCCACAACAGCTGCACTAGGATGCTGTGGAAGACATACTTAGAGGTTTTGGAGAAATCACAGTGAGTGACCGATCTGGTGATTTAAAGGAAGAAATGCTATTTTGTTTTTTATGTAGCAGAAATACTGATGCTGATTTTCACAAGTGTGAAACAAACCTGACATTATATCATTCTGCCAAGATTTTTTTGACTTCTTGGGCAGTACTAATTCCAACATCAAATTGCACATTGAAATCTCATTTGGAAAGCAATGAGCCTATGCAAAAATGTTAAGCTCTCTGCTCAGAAATTGGTAGAGACATGGATAGCAGTCAAAAGAGGTTGTGGGGACATTATAACAAATCACATAGACCACCTGCTTGGAGGTGAGTGGAGGTCATCCTCTCTGCTTAATCAAGGCTATTTTTGGCATACCCCCTACAGTATATCTCTTCATAGCCACATTTATAGACAGAGGAACAGTATAGTTATCAATTCTGAACATTTTACACAATAATACATCAGCTTGGAAGGTTCATGTGGCTGAAAGTTTGTAGAACTTCTATTTTCTCTTTTTTTTTTAGTAAGCACCTTTAGACTGTGAGCTCTAGTGGAATATGCTTTATCAATAAAAGAGAATTAGTAAGAACTGCAAATGGACAAAGTTAGGGATGAAATATTAATGTGGAAACCCCAGAATCAGTTTTTTAAAAAAAAATAAAGACGAAATAAACATATTAATAAAACGTAATGCTGCCTACTATGATACAAGAATTTGAAAGCTCAGCACAGAGCATAGCTCAAGTTGCCTAAACCATTGAATGGCCAGCCTAGATTATACTTCCCAATGCCTCTCACATTACTTCTGTGGGTTTAAATGGCACACCATTATTAAATAATACTGTTGAATAGTTGAAATATTAAATTTGATATTACTATGTTTCACCCAGCATTGACAACATTATCCACCTGCTAATATTTTCTTTACTAAAATGTTTGTATTATTCTGATTGCACTAGCATTCTGACTGCTTTGCCAACCGCTCTGTAACTAACTGCTCAAGCAAGTAAAGGACTGTCAGTGCTATAAGACTCTCCCCATAAGCTGCTCTTCTTGCTGTCCCGTACAATGCAGTCATTTACTGTTGCCAACTTTCCCTGTAATGTAAACCATTCCCAGACAAACATATCCTGCTTCTCCATGAGATAAGAAAGGTGAGGTCCCAGGTCCAAGTACCACTCACATTTTTGTGAACTACTGTTCTACTACTATTGTAGCCATAGGGTAGCATACTTACTACAAGATGTGACATTATCATGTTGGCCAGTTTACTTGGAATAGTCCATGCATGGAAGAGACTGAAGCTGATATAGAAGGTCTGACCATGTATGCCTAAGTCACGTGGCAAAGCAAGACCCTAATTAACTAAGATCTTGAATACTGTTAAAAATAAACAGTACAGATTACCTAATTTAACTCTATCATCAGTCAAATACTCAAACTACAGGGTGTGCATCCAGACGCCATTGCTCATACCAAGCACTGAAAGAACAGTGGATGATAAATATGTTAATGTATCTGGGTCAGAGAATCTAATTATTGCAATGTAAATAAACAAAATTAATTAAGGATTACTGAATGAGTTGAATCAATTCAGAATTTTAAGAGTACATATACAGTAATTACACTTTTCTGTGCAATATAGCATCATAATAACAGCTGATACAGGAAATATTGTATATGTCTAACATGCAGAAATATAGAATACAAAACAAGTAAATGAAAGAGACAACTACAGAATGATATTGCTTGTAAAAACCAGCCAAATTCACTCCATTGTCACTCTTCTCAACCCCTCAGTTTTTCTTCTCCTACAAAGGATTCAGTTTTACCTCTAAGGTCAGTTTGATTTGCATCTAATTGAAAGTTACAGCATGTCTGTTTGCAAAACCTTGGAAGTACTTTTATTTACCTTATGCAAAAAAAAAAACAAAAACAAAAAACAAAAAAACATCCAATACTGGCACTGATATATTCATATGCATTACCAACTTTTTTTTCGAAAATAAAGATAGTTTTAGTAGTGTCATGGAAAAGTATTACCGCTCACCATACTCTAGGGAATTGGAGGAGGGTCATATATATTTACTGATCTCTTTTCTTACTGACGCATAAATATTTGGATTCATATTTAATGAAAGCTGGCAACCATGCTGTTCAATCTGCTGCAGGTCTGCTAAACATTCTAGTCAATACATTTGTTCATAACCAAGAAAGCCTTTTCAAAGACTTGACATAAAACATTCACATATAAAATGAAGCTATACTCATGGATAATTCAGTGTAGATTTAAATTCTTTGTTGCCACTGACTAGGGTAGTCGGAATGATGGCATCCTTAGGGTTCTGCACTCCTGACTCAGCTTGGAGTCAAGTGAAGTGGCTACTGATATGCCCATATTGGAGAAAGATTTCGTTCTAACCTGAGGATTCATCTAAGATGGCCCCGGGCTTCCATATACGTGTTTGTGAATGTATCTGACATCTCTTTAATATTCAATAAAAGTTGTTTTTTTTGTATGTATGTACTACATTTTTATTGTTGCTTATCACACAATTGTACTAGTGGACAAAAGTAAGCATATCTTGAGCAGGAACTTCTAAATCTTTCACTGAAGAAGTAAATTGAAATATCATTCATGGAATACAGTAAAACAGTATTATCCCTCTCTCATGGTACAGATATGATGTATTAAATTCATCATTTGCTATTTCTGGTGTAGCAATTGGTGGATTTGGTGTATCTGCTATCTGCACCAAATCACCATATTTACTATTTGGTAATAGTAATTCTCATTCCTTAGGTTGGAACGCCCCCTTGTGGTATCTAGCTAAAATAGCAACTAGCTATGCAAAAAGGATAATGTTACAGATAGGTTACATCCTAGCCTATGTAAGCTAGTGAGAGGGAGGGCCTTGCGTCTTTGCCTGCATGGAGTTACAGCTGCAGATGGTGGGGACCAAAAAGAAGCTTAGGGACCTAAGCTTGAGGTTATATTTATGTGAGCTCACCTCAGAAGGTGGGAGTACGTAGGGGAGGTTATCTTCTGGGTAGCCTGAAACCCCAACAGGAGTGGCAGATGGGCTGAGAGGCCTGATGGCAATTTCAGCTTAGAGACTGTTGAGTGGTAGGTTTAGGGACTAGGGATTAGCCTTCAAGTGAAGAAGGAATCCCTGAGAAGTCTGGCAAATGGCGATTTGGGGAGCTACCAAAGGGGTCCCACTCTAAGGCCCATATGTGCACTGCCTTGAGGAGTAGCTGTGATATTCAGCTGGTAATTATGTATTATGTATGTCATGATGATGAAACTAAGTATGATGTGAAGTAACATGCTGTATCTAGTAACTGCCATACAAGCACTGACCTGCCAAACTGCCTTAAGATGTTATTATATTTATTTATGTTTAATAAATATGAGTGCACTGTTTCAAGAAAAAAACACTGACATCCGTGTAATATTTGATTTTCAATAAGAGTACCTCTCCAATTTGTGGTCTATCCCCTTGGGATCTGAGTTGGCTGAGGCTCATGGGAGATGTACATGGATTGGGGCATTTTAAGATAGATGCCAGCTATCACGTTACACTGGGTATGATTATCTTTTTAAGTTCTGACTTGCAATACTTTATATACCTATGATATTCTTTCCAACTGTTTTTCAAAGATTTCTTTATAAAATGTTCTAGAAATAGTCTTGAAATCTTGCAAGCCTTCCATCTTGAGCAATTTTCAATGACTGTACAATTAATATCATACTAATGGAACATTAGGAGAAGTCACATAAAAAAACAATGTGCACAACAGCACTGTCACAAAGTCCAGTTCTATAAAATCCCATCAAATGATATTTATTTTCTGGCCTACCTCAATGGCAATATCAAAAGAACTACTTTCTAAAATGGCAAGATTAGTCATTTCTTTTATTTAACAATAAAGAGCAAGTAGGACTGAATCTACATTTCATAGCAGTGCTTGTGAAGAACAAAAGATTAATTCCATCCGCTAAAAGATACGCTTAGTGAAACTATTTACGGATAAGAACATTTGTAGAAACCGGGTAAAGCTGCTTTTCTATATATTTATACATTGTTATATTAGTCCCAGAAGTTCAATGGGCCTTTGAAAAAGCTAGAAGTACGGTATACCATACAATAGAGAAACCAAAAAGCAAATACTGAGGTAGACTAATGGAATGCATTAGGTTAGAGCCATTATTAGCTCACACAGGAATAAAGGAATGGAGGAAACAAGGCAACACTAATTTCTACATGTGCTTCTAAGTGTCACTTTTAAGAGCAAGAAAACTTTACTATATGGAAATCTATGGAACAAATAAAACTCTCCATTTTATAGTTCATTCAGTTGCTTTCAGAGAACTAATGCATTTGACCAAATAAAGACTCATGTCAAAAAATGTGCCTTTTATCAAAATGAATAACGGAGCATGTGAAATATTAGTCCACTTGTGATTTTAATACAAAAGGAAAAACAAAATATTTGAAAACGATTAGAAAGATGAATACTATAGCACCTAAGGATACTTTGTCTGGCTAACATTTTATAGTCAGATACAGCTTTTAGAGAGATATTTCCTGCTCTTCACCAAGGAGACAAATAATAGTTTAATGTGCATGAAATAACAAGGAATTCATCCATGCTATGGATAAATCCAGACTTAAAGAAGAACGAAAAACCACCTATTTAATATATATTCTACTGAAGGTGGTTACATTTTGGGCAAGCTCAACTACAGCAGGGAACATTTGGAAATCACAAACCAATTAGAAATTCAAACTGTGTTATGGTGTTGAAACTGCTTCCTTTACAAGTTTTCATTTATTAAGCAGCTAAGTCCCATCCACAATGAAGTGGCACCAGGCTACTGTCTACTGTATAATTGGAATAACTGGACATTAACTGTCCATTAACTGTCCATTAGCACAGCTGCTGGGGCTGCTGGGGCGGAAAAATGAACTGTTTAGGATTGATGCCCATTGAAGTCCTGAGCTTTCTGCTTCAGTCAGCATAGAAGCTGTGATTACATCTCAGGAGCTTGTAGTCACTGAATCATTGGTTCCTTAGGCCACACTCAATAGCTGACCATGACCCTTTTTTTGCAGTTTCTCACAGTCTAAATTATGCAACGAATTACAAATAAAATTTGCATATTAAAGACATTCCTTAGTTCAAGTTTATTAACTTGATCTCACTTGCTTAGGTCCCTTACTAGAAGTTAGATGCCCATTCATCTGAGACTCCTATAGGCATGGACCTCTTGTGCCACAAACTCACTGCTGTTAATGTAAATTATTGCAATCCATACTGTCCCCTTTAAGTGAAACATCATGTAAGTAAGCCTACATTTAATTAACTCTCTGAACCAGTTGTTAAATGTGTGATCCTGTAAACACCTGTGTGTAATTGTAAGGAAATATCTTGCCTGTTGATAGCCTGAGTTACTGCTGCCAATCAAATGCATTATCATCTGCTTGCCTGCATGTCACCTGCTGTTAACTCTGCACAATAAAGGTTGTTTGTTTGTTAAAAAAAGAATCACTGGCACTTTCATCATTGTTGGTACCTAAGGAGTGTTACCTAACACCTTGGTGTCACTACATGTGTTGTACAGCTGTTTAATAGCTCTCCCATATACAAGCGAGGCTCATTACCTGGCATTCCCTCTGAGTAGCTGGGCATAGCACTGCTCCACAAGGTGTTAAATGCAACAATCCTAAGCGGGTGGGCTACAAAAGCATATGGAAAATTTGCGCTCTATCTATAAATAATGGTGTTGTTTTACTGGGATTTAAATAGAAAAACAATTTAGTACATCAGGAACTAATATTTCCTGTAGAGGATTTTTATTTTTGACAATTTAATCCTTGTTTACTTTTTTTTTTAAATATACTGAGGTTATTTGATAGATCAGTATGACTTAAGCATATAGGTCTGTATATAATAGTAGTCACACCTCTACTGTATATAATAAGGATTTTAACAACCAATGTGGATGTTCATGACCATATGAATGCCAAATGATTTATTACCTTTTGGTATAATAATCATTCATCTGCACATTTTGCAAAGCTATATCCAACCAGGAATGTTGACTTTAATAAAACATTGCTAAAATATCCTAACATTAGGATCTGAAAAACTTCCATTTTGAAATCCTGTTTCATTTCTGCCACTTCTTTTATCTCATGGCACTGTGCCAGTTAGCTCCCCAGGCTGCCCTGATGAAAACAATAGTTTCTGGCACCATAGTCTGTGTCAGGGTATCCTCCTGTTAAAAAGCTAGCCTATATTTTAGTCATTAACTGATATAGGGCTGCTGTGTTGGTAAAGAGGCATCAGACAAATGCAAAAACAAGACTGATAACTTTTTATGGCTTAAAGCAGAACAGTTTTTTGTATATTAATGAATTTAAGCAGTATTCTCTGTTTTATGTAAGAACCAAAGTATTATTTTCAGGTAATAATATGCCTTTGAAAGAAATGAAGAAAATAAGAGAACCAAGCAGCATTGGTCCAATCTATAGATGTTTATGGATCTCTTAATTATCTGAATGTCTTAGCTAAATTGTGTCTTTTCAGTAGTTGAAGAGCGATGTGTCCATCAAAAGAGGTATGACTATATACTACCAGTATATGTTACAAGTAGAGTATAGGTGATACCTTTTATTGGCTAATGGAATAGATGGTAAATGCAAGCTTTCCAGATTACTTACTGTAGGTCTCTTCTTCAGGCATAGTATGCCTGAAAAAGAGACCTAAGTAGTTTGGAAAGCTTGCATTTACCATCTATTCCATTAGCCAATAAAAGGTATCACCTATACTCTCTTGTCTCTGCTTATATCTATGGCTAACACAGTGCTAAACTCTACTGCCTCTGAAATATACAGTTACTGTATATATATACTGTATATATATATACATATTTCCATGAAATTAATGAGTGCACAATGGGATCTATTTGGTGAACACTGTGGAGCTTGGAAGTCCAAAAAGTTGTAAAAAGGTTCGAACTTACATATATTCACTACTTCCCCATATTCAGGTATCCAGAAAATAGAAATTATGAACAATTCAGATGCTTATGATGGTTGTGGATTACAGAGTACTTTGCACCATTTTGTGGGTGTGTGCACAGAAAATTTTGCTATTCACCAAGCATTGAAGTCTGTCAAAGTAGCAAATCTGGCAAGGCATATAGGGGGTTATTGGCTAAAGTTCAAATTGTTGCATAAAGGTGTGAATTTGCCCGCTAAAGACAGTCACAATAGACTGCTACTGTCACAGTCACATCTCTATAATGAGAATATTGTCGCAGTCACATCTTTACTATGGAAATATTGTTGCAGTTGCAGCATTAAAATTGACACTGTCACAACTTTACAACGGGAATATGGTTGAGGTTGTGAATTTACTATGGGAATCCGCTGTTTGAGAATTTGACAGTTGAATTCTCACTTTAGTCAATAATCTCTAGAGTGTGTTGAATTCTACAGTTTTATTTTGCCAGATCAAAGTGGAGAATAAGGCACTGATGGAAGGGCTCCTCCTGTCCTACTGACTGTGCCGCATTACTCAAGAAACCACATTTGACCTTGTTTACTTCTATGCTAAGCGAATCTGGTGGTTAGTGAATAAGGAGTTGCAAATTTACATTTATATCAACAGATGAATTTGCACTTTCATGAATATTCCTCATGCCACAGGTGCTTGTTTATAAAATATTGAGCCCTAACAAAAGGAAGAAGACAGAGACCTGATTAGATTCATATTTCTTTGATGAAGTGATGTTAAGTATAACAAACTGCTTTTGGACAACACCTTGTAAAGAAGTTGAGCCAAATAAAGAATAATTTAATTAGCTTCTGGATTTGTCATTGGAACTTCTGTTTCTCCAAGGACTTGTCCTATTCAGTTTTCCCAAGGGTGCCTACACAGTATTATCCTTGGTTCAACATTTTGCAGTGTATAAATTAAGAATAATTTATATATCAGTCTTTAGGGAAGATGTAGAAACCCATCTAAAGCATGCATTACAGCATTACTTATCAGCAAGATTTATTCATGGAATTTCTGTAACTAAAGACGGACACTTGTAACTGTAGGATTACTTAAAGAATACTTAAAGATACACTATTTAAAGACAAACTGCTAATGCATGTTTCCTATTGTCCCATGTTGCTATTATTTCCTCCAGTTGAAACTTTCATCTAGTTCAGAACTTTAGGAAAGTTCCATATTTTACAAATGTAACCTGTTCTTTACAATGCAGTCAAGATTAAACAAGATGGCAGCTGTGACTTTGCAGCTTGCCCTAATCTTCTAACTTTGGGGGGAATTCACCATAGTGCAAAGTGAGCTCCAAACCCTTCGGCTCACTTCACACATACTGTTATGCGGACATCAGCGAACGTTTTAAAGGGATTTCAGTCTTGCCGAGAATGGAATCCCTTTAGAGCATTCGCTGATGTCCATGTGCAGGACATCAGCAAGTGCATAACAGTCTGTGCGAAGTAAGCTGAAGGATCTGGAGCTCACTTCACACTATGGTGAATTCCCCCCATTTATCTTAGTCCAGAAGACTGGGGCAAATAATGTAATAATAAAAATAAAAAACAGTGATTTTGACTAGGGGTATGTAGTCTACTGGCTGGTGGCTTTTTATATGCATTTGTTTGTCAGGCCTTGATGAACTGATTTTTAATGGTGGCTTTGCACAGTAAAGGAAGATATTTTTTTAATAGGTGAAACTGCTGAAAAATGATTAAATATTTTTTCTACATGCTTTTAAGATAATTTACCAACAAGCTGTTGCATTGTAACCAGCTGTTACAGTGGTGTCAATTGGCACATGAAAAAAAAAACAAGAAAGCAATAAATAATAATACATTTGTGGTGTCATTGTTATAAACACAACAGTATGGGTCCCACAGTAATAATCATTATGGGTGAAATTTATTAAGCTCGGAAAAGCCGTTTCAGATTTTCTGAGTTTAATCAGCAGAACAGTCTGAAGCTTCTCGCCATACAGTATAACTACCTTTCCATGGATATTTTCATGGATATATTCAATAAAAAAAGTTTGTAACAGCAAGTATCGCATTAGGCAAATCTCACGATACTTACCGCAAGAAACTTCAAAGCCTTCTCCTGAGTTATTAAACTTGGAAAAGCGGAAATGGCTTTTCCAAGTTTAATAAATTTCACCCTGAGTTGTCAAGGACCTACGCGCCATAAGTTTGCAGATAATTACTTGTATCTAGTTGGAGGGAATTTCTGATTACTTTTTTCCCCATGAATCAAGAAGCAGTTTCCGCTATGGTACATTCACCCCTGGTAAAGTTTCTACATGTAGAGATCCAAATTTCTAGTTTGGTCCTGTAAAAAGTCAAATATTGTGGTGATAATTTGATGTTGTTACAAATAAGTTTTTCTTCTGGATATCACACTTAAAAAAAGCTTAGTTTCATCCACAGGAAACAACTATACCTATTTGCTACTAACCAGAGAGAAGTTGCAGCTACTATATTTTTCCTGCATGTCAGCACTCTAGTGGATGTACAAGTACAGTTCTTTTTCAGAGATCATTTTGAGCATTTTAGAAAAATAATATGAATAATATGAATTTTATATTTTCAGACAAATTAAAGTAGACTGTAATGAAAATAGTATAACCCCTGGGAAAATGTAACTTCCCATAATTCCACTTTCTTACCATCACATGCTAGAACAGAAGTATGCTAAGCCCCCAGATAATATGTTTACAAATTAA
>WMED01026072.1:0-10894 GCA_019650415.1 Pipa parva
AAAGTCAGGTTATTGATTTAAACACAATTATTTCCATAGTGCTTCTGTAATACAAGAATACAAGCGCTATGGAAATAATTACTAATAACCCCCCACACCTCCTCCCACTATCACCCCTCACTTAGCACTAGGCTAAGTGAGGGGATCACTAAGTGTAAGAAGCAGTTCCATAGGAGCTGCTTCCTGCACCCTGCCCCTGCCCCTCTGTGCCCCTGAGGGGTAGGGGGACCTAAAGAATTAAAAATTGATTGGGAGAAAAGCTGTCCCCTCTGGGGAGAGATAATTCTGACAGCAGAGTTTAGAGTTGACTTGTGTTTGGAGAGGTAGGAAACTGGAAGGCTGGATAGAAGAACACTGCAGTAGTCCAAGCGGGATAGGACGAGAGCATGCATGAGGGTTTCAGCAGTGGAGTGAAAGAGAAAGGGGCGGATCTTGGCAATGTTGCAAAGGAAAAATCAACAGGTTTTAGCAGTAGAAGACATTTGTTTAGAGAAGGAAAGAGCAGAGTCAAATGTCACTCCAAGACAATGATGTAAAGATGTAATCTGATTATAGTTCCCCTTTAAAACAAAAGGTTAAACAGCATTACTGTCTATCAGTAATCATAATAGAAAAAAAATGGGATAATGCCACTCCAAGTCCCTACATGTAATCGTATTCAATATAAATCATTTTACATAAAAGCTTACAATTATCAAGGTTAGGTTCAGTGTTCATATACAAATGTTACAAACCTTGATCATAATAAGAGTTTAGACTTTCTGTATGATCACATGTATAGTACATACAAGATTTTCCATTCCTATTAATTGAAGTAAACAATGTTTTAGCAATTATATTAGTATACATACAGGAGTATTAATATACAAGCCCTGGTTCATGAAAAATGTCTTGATAAAAAGTAGGTTGTTTAAAAAGTCATGGAAACTTTACTTACTGAATTTGAGTTTTCTAGGAATACATTGAAAAGTACTTGAGTGTAATTTATAGGATATGTCATTTAAAATATGTTTTTTCGAAATGTCAGATATGATTAATAAGTTGATATTGCCTTTCATGTGCAAAGAAATATTAAACAAACATGAATACAATAAAAAACTAATAGATCACACCACTCGCTTATGGAAACAAAACTCAATGTCTGTGTAATTGTTGGAATGTAATAAATGTACTAGGACAAATAATTGTATTATGAGATTGATCCAAATTTATTGTTGCAATAATATCCAGACAAAAAAAAAATGTTTTTAATTTGTTGTTCAAATAGAATAATGAACTAATCAACTGACTCATGGGTACATAACCAACTCATACGTGTCACAGATTGCTAAATTCCTTAACTGTTTGCGATATCATTTTATTCATTCTTTCTCTCTATGGGGGGAATTCACTATAGTCCGAAGTGAGGTGCGGAGTGTTCGCCTCACTTCGGACTGACTGATCTGCGCTTGCTGATGTCCTGCACGCGGACATCAGCGAGCGCATTAAAGGGATTCCAGTCTCGGCGAGAGCAAAAGAGTTGCCTCAGCGAGCCAGCGAGCGCAGATCAGTCAGTCCAAAGTGAGGCGAACACTCCGCACCTTACTTCGGACTTTAGTGACTTCGGCTCATCTATCTATTATTCTTGGATGTGATGTGCCTTGGATATGAACAGTTTCAGGTAAAATCTGTTGCCAATTCAAAACCTACCTATCACCTACCTATCAATATCGGTTCTTCTAGCTGCCTGATGTAGAAAGTAATGTCCCAGAATCCATGCGGTAATCCAGGAGATCCTAAAAAAATTGCAAAAATAAACGAGGATGAGCGTATCCCAGAAAACATCAACCAATATTCTCCACCTCCCCAGAGAAACATAAGCTTCAACCTCTGTTTAATGAATGACAAGAAAATTGACTAGGGAAAAAAACAATATTGTATATATCGGATTGAAATCAACCTGAAACTGAGTCAAGAGGAGTTATTCACTAAAGTCCAAATTGTTGCGTATAGGTGCGAATTCACCAGATAAAGACAGTCGCAATAGACTTCTACTGTCACAGTCGCGTCTTTATAATGAGAATATTGTCGCAGTCGCAAATTTATTATGGGAAAATTGTCGCAATCTTAACTTTAAAAAATTGTAGCGACTTTACAATGGGGAAATTATAGCGGATTTACAATAGGAATCTGCTGTTTGCGAATCCGACAGTCGAATTCGCACCTTGGTGAATAACCCCCTTAAGAACTTACTATCCTGCATGTCTCTGCAAAGGAACTGTGACTTGAAGTCTGATCCACCAATATTGTTGGAAAGTCAACAGAGAATTTACACTATGCAATGAAGCAAAATTACCAGCTTGATCCATTTTTGATTTAAACACCCGTAATGTAAAATATTCTTCGGTTACTAGGCTTGTGAGATGAAGGAGATGCTTGTTCCTTAATTCTGCAAGACAGATGATAGCTTAAAAAAAAGAAAGAACTACAATTAGCAGCTGTTAACCCAATTAAGAGTTAAAAGGATATGGGCCTCCTCCTGTCAAAAACTTTAAAGCAACAATTACAACCTTTATCCATTTTCTTAATTAAAAAAGAATCCCTTGGTCATTGCCGTGCTGGGTTGGTATCTAGAGATGATTGCATGCTCTGCAGTGCCCCACTGACAGAGTGATGAAGGTTTAGGTTAATTGTGTGGGTATAAGATTCCTGCTACACATATCAGTTATTTTGTCAAAACACTAGAAGGAGTGGGTTTTAAACATGTAAGTTTGAAATGGTCAGCAGGCACGGACCACAACCTTGTAGCCTGCTTTAATAAGAAATGTTGCTGGACACTTTTTCTAAGCTCAAAGGGTTGCCTCATGGGAAATCTCACAGTAAGCAAGCCCCAAGAAATAATTTTATATGGACCTTTATTTATTAAAATTCAGTCGTTATTTAGCTCTACAGTCGAATAATACCAATCAGATCCTAACAAATACATATAAATTGTTTCCCTTTTATTAACTTCATACCATATTTCATTAGTCGATGCCAATGTCTACTGAGTGAGTTTAGCTTCTACCAGGCTGAGGGGGTAATTCATCAAGAAGCGAAGTGAGCTTCGATCCGTTCGGCTCACTTCGCTAATAGTAGAATGCGCATGCTGATGTCCGCTTACAGGACATCAGCATGCGCATACTACTATTAGCGAAGTGAGCCAAACGGATCGAAGCTCACTTCGCTTCTTGATGAATTACCCTTAGTCTGTTTCTCAGTTTTATAAGATGTCGTCATAAACTACAAACCTCAAATTTAAAAAATTAAAACATATGCTTATTGGAATGGCTCTTTCCCTATCACATACAAGCACAAAGGCACAAACTGGGTTGTGTTATCATGTGTGATTGTTTAGTATAACACTGGGGGTAGTATAACGCCAAGGCAAGACACACGGAGGAGACTGTAACAGAACTTGCAGGAACAGCAAAAGCTGGAACAGCAGAACTGTAGCTTGAGACAAGAGATGCTGCAGCACAGAAACAGTTACATTGAATTTGAGACAATTGACAGAGGACCAGGAACACTGAAGATGCAGGAAACAGATACCAGCACAAAGTACAGCTGTACCATATTCCACATATCATTCTGCCGAGAAACGACTGAGTCATTCTATTTCAGGTGGCAGTCTAAAGACCAGAAGTGATGTCTGAACATGATAATGAATCTCAAGAATTGAAAACCCGAAATGTTCCTTTTGCCATGTTCTGATAGCCATGAATTCACTAACCAGAGGATTCCCATAGCGAATAAGTGAATGCAATAGTAGCCAGTGTGGTGTAGTCAGTTGGGAGCCCTGTCAAATGCATTACAGTATGTCTTGACCAGTGGCGGATGCTGGTCTTTCAAGGAGGGGAAGCTCACTTTGTCATACCAGGACAGCTGAAAAGACCTGTTACTTTTCCCCACCTTTTGCACTAAGTTAATCTGAGGAGTTGATCTGCCCTGCTGTTTAAGTCTAAATTTTTCTTCATAGGGAAGACTATCAAATGGCTTTACCAAAATCCTGTCCACAACATTCACACTGTCTGACATTATGTACACTTGTTACTCAGAACAAAAAAAAAAGTTGTTGCAAATCAGAATGAAAGATTGTTGATTCGCTCATTTCGCTGTCAATCAAAAAGGGATTCATCCTCAGACAGATCATCCAACCAGCATGCAGAAGCTGAGCTTCCAGGCCAGCCCACTGCCCCATAGACTCCCAGAGAAGCTGAGATTCCGATGGGAGGGGCAAAGCCCAGCATTTATCCAATTACTCATCTTGTTTCACTGCACTTTTGCTTTGCTATTGAACTCTGTGGAAGTTCAGCGTCCACACTGTTTAAAGCACTGTGAAGCTGCAGGAATGGGTGAGAAGAAATGACATGTACATACTGTACTGTTGTATATATTTGATCACTTATTTTTTTTGTCATTTTAGGGGAAGCTGAGCTTCACTTGCAGTCTTAGAGCAACCGCCCCTGGTCTTGACTAGTGCTGGTCTGAGGACTGGCAGCTGGGGGCCCCTGGTTTAAACAATATTAAATAATGTGAATGACTGAGTTTAGTGGAGCATTCACTTACTGCATATTTTAATGAATTAGATGATCAAACAATTATTTTCGGAATTAAGATGCCTTTTGCTATTCAAGGAAATGAAAACACAGTAATCCCACTCAATGTCCCAGACTACCATGGAAAACATCCATACACGAGTGACATGCAAGCAGAAGCCCTTTCTAATCCAGCAAATATTTGTATATGTAATGCAGGAACCCTTCTACCTGAAACAGAATGAGTCAGTAGCTTCTCAGCAGAATGACATGTGGAACAATGGCTTAATGCTTCCATCCATGAAATGAAGTTTAATGAGCTTTACTTCTCTACAGTAAAAGCCTTACATGGAAAATCACACATTTACAGTTAACCTTTAAGCTAATCCTCCGAGTAGAAACTTTTTCAATGGAATTAATTTATATTTCCATGGCGGTTTTTCATTCTTTGAATTAGGGATATTTAAATCACCAGGCAATTGGTTTCTAAGCAAATTTTAAATGATTTTTATTTTGTCTTGAAGGGAAATGATCAAGTATAACGATAGAAAAAGAAAATAATGTGTGTAGTATTATTAGATTAATTAAAAGAATGATCTGCCACTAAGAGAGAGATTTCATGTTGCAGTTGGGACAAAGTATCTCCTCTTAATCCAGATATCTTGGTACCAGGCTGGATGCATAGACAAGTATCACCATTTGTGAGCATTATGTGTAATGGACGGGTCCTTTGACATGGCGCCACCAGATTTGGATCTAGAGAGACTTGGAGTCCATTGTCCCACTGGAGAGAAAAAAAGAGGTAGTCCTCTCTGGGGATGACTAGTGGGAATACTCCCCTCAGGTTGGAGGGGTAGTTAACTCTATACAGTCCATCTCCCCACTAAAGTTCACCTTTTTTTCTGTTTCCAGACATTTCTCTATCTCTGCCTTATAGTTTTCCATATCTCCAGAGCCCTATTATACAGTAACTCAGAAATGTTTTCCTGTTGAAAATCTTCTGCCACTCTTGGGCAGGTGTGCATTGTGTGCTGCCAGGTAGTTGATGAGACACTATCTTTTGTTTTCTGGGCAATGCCAAGAACAGAAATTGCCATGTACAACATCATCAAATGCAATAATGTGCCTCATCCAAAAATGTTGAGTATTTTCCTTTTTTTGTTTTGTTTAAGTAAATGGAATCATTTCTTCTTGTTTAATCCTGCCAAAGCAGATGTGAAGAAGTGCTTATTGTGTACAGTAAAAGCTTTAAATGGATAATAACCTATTAACAAAGTCTCTTAGCATTCTTATTGTTGGGTATATATATATTGTTTGAGGTACCGAACCCACCAGTTTTCATATATATTGCACTTATCTTTTATGCAGTGCTTTGCAAAAAATATTTAACTATTCAGATCACTGTGTTCCATAATTGAATTTGAAGTCATAATTCCCCTTCACAAGCAGATAAGTCAGAGTAAGACACAAATCAGAAGCTAATGAATCTGGCGATGTGTATTTGGACTGTGAACTGTGTATCTACAGAGGAGATACCAACTAGCAAAGGGAACATCCAGACTCAAGGGTTCAGGTTACTCTCCTCTATAGGATACAATATTACCAAATCAATACTATATTTGTAATCTTTCTAACTTCTTGGAGAAAGCATTGTCATTGGTGGGAAGCTGAACTTCTTTGGGGTTTTCCCTGCTGTAAATTTCCAATTGTTTATTTACTCTGTGAGTTGTACAGTATCTTAAAATGTCAAGGCAACAGGATAGTAAAGGAGTAATTCACCAAACAGCGAACTTATCCTGCGATCGTTCGCTTCAGTACGCATATCCTGTTATGCGCTCGCTGATGACCTGCACGCGGACATCAGCAAATGCTTTAAAGGGATCCAGTCTCACGAGGCGTGTAGAGCCTCGCGAGCTTCGCCGAGACTGGAATCCCTTTAAAGCAGTGGTTCTTAACATTGTTTGAGGTACTGAACCCACCAGTTTCATACGCACATTCACCGAGCCTTTCTTTAGTGATAAATCCCTTGACCTCCGTGGCGGAGGCTGCGCCGAATCCCTGTGACTGACTCACCAAACCCAGTTAAGAACCATTGCTTTAAAGCATTCGCTGATGTCCCCGTGCAGGTCATCAGCGAGCGCATAACAGGCTCTGCGTACTGAAGCGAACAATCGCAGGGTAAGTTCGCTGTTTGGTGAATTACCCCTAAATCTTTCACAAAGCCTAATAGATATAGGGCATATTTACTAAAGTTGGAAAAACATATTACTCCTTATTTACCTTTTTTTGTTTGTTTTTGTTTTTTTTTTTACGTTTTCACCCATTTTTCACCACTGTCAGAATTTACTAAGCCCTTTCCAACTTTTCTTTTACCAATACAACATTTCGCCAGGTTGAGGGTGGTGAAAATAATCGGCGCTATTGATATAAATATCGCTATCGATATTAAAAGGCCCCATTGAAATTAATGTTAATTGTAAGCGGTATTACTGCATCAATATTTATCAATATCGAATTTCATAAATGAAGCAAAATACAAAAACATGGGCAAAAAAAACAGGCAAAAATGGCAATACAGTTTCCTGACTTGACTAAATATGCCCTTTTAAATCTTTAGCAATTAAAGTCTTTGTTTTACATTCTTACAAACAGCCCTCTCTGGCACAAACCGCATTGTATCTGTAACGTATCCTTGGTTGACTTTGACAATTTCCAGAGGAGACTGTCAAAGGTGATTGGAAGTAATTTTGTTTTCAAGTGCGCAGCTGTAGCTTAACTAAGGGCAAAGTATGACATCCTCAGAAAAATGAACGTTTGATGCAAAGGTAAACTAATTGTTAGAAGAATTTACGCATGTACCTAATATAGACCCAATGATCAGTTCAAGGTCTGACAGTCTACATTCAACACATTTGCCAAAATGACTTAAATCCTGGGTAAGGAATTTGTGAATGGGGAAACACTAGCACTAATTAGAAACAAAATTCATTTCCCCAAAAGGAAATACACTTCATTTCATGCACCAAACAGGAGAGGTATACTTTTTTTAAGTTGATATAAATGATGTCCCTTCTTTTTTAAGAGAGGTGATAGGGTGCATACATTTTCCTTGAATTAAGTCACTTTTAAAGAAGAATTTAAGAAACCTGCACGCAAATACATATACTGTATAAGTAGCCCATTTTCTGCTACTAAAGCTATCGGGTAAATATTTTTCCTAATAATAGTTATCCTTTAAACTAAAGAGAGTCCTTGAAGGGGTTTTCTTTTTTACATTTTAGATTGATTTGTTTTGAAATAACAGTACCAAAACAAATAAATATGAATATATTATTATAATATATAAAAAAAAAACATATTTAGGTTATATGCAATATAGACAAGTTCTACCAAATATGGGAACAGTTTATATACCTAAGGAATGTTCAGAGTTAACTCATACTATATTAACTTGAGTTACACAAAATAGAGATACAAACATATTAGAAATGTTTCTATTATATACAGTATGCTGTGTTCTATAATTATATACAAAGAAGAAAATGCATTGTTAAACTGAAAACTTGAACTAATGCGACACACGTAACTGTACTGAAAATCAATAAAAAATGTAAATTATAAAAAAAAAAAATTTGTGTATAAATGTTATTTTTTTAGTGTTAAGAAGTAACTGTTTTGTCTAAATAATCAATAAACTCATGATTTAGGGAAAGAGTTAAAATTAAAATGAATAAATATTTTGAAAAAAATTCCAACCAAACTCAAGTGATTATTCTTTTAAAACATCCCTTTTAAACAGTGGATAAATGCACTGCCGAGTATGAAAAAAGTGTTGATCACAACTGAAACCCCTTTAGTATGTGAGCAGTGAGTGCTCAGGTATGATCAGGTATACAATGGACAGATTTCTAGGACTAAACATTACATTGTTTTTAATGTTTTCTTTTTGCCAATAGCTTTTTGTAAAAAACTGTTGTACAATGTTATGTCCTTTTAATGTATCATTCACTTGTGAAGAAGATTAGGAGCTTGCCTTCAATAATAGCCTATGTTTAATTCCTGTTTGTTCTCTAGGAACAATGATTTATTACAAAGTGAGGGGGGAACACTCATGTATTGAACAGTGACGTAAATTGTACAGTGCACCTGCCTTTAATGAACAGGACATTGACAGCTTTTTTTAATTATATTCAGAACTATCTACAATCCCATATTTACTCAATATCCCATATTCACTTCAAATGCCATCCCTTTCACTAACCTTTAATAAAATATTGCGTACAAAATCAGTCCTTTATGTTTATTGGCAAAAATTTGCAATGTAAGACATGTTACTTCTCAGTAAAGTATCAGCTAGAATTATAACACTGACTTGATGTGTATCCATAGGCATCTGCAGGGGCAAAAGGGGGCAAGCGAAGTAGGGCAGCAGGGCAAAGATATGGAGTGCATCGTGAGAAGTTCTAACCTCCAAATGCACCCCTCTGTCCTGCTCTATCCGCCTGATGGACAACCGCTGCCATCCACTGGCCAGATAAGGCAGGTCAGAGGGAGGCATCAGGAGTTCAGGACTACTCCTAATGCATCATGTGATGATGATGTCATGACATCACTGTGCCGCCCCTCCCACATAAATTATTGCGGACATTCATGTATTTATCACTTATATGATAAAATAGCTACAGACATTTCAACTTGTTTAAGCAAGCTTGTTTGTTTATTGACCAGTTCATTCATGTTGGGGTTTCAGTATCACGATGATTGCGACATCATTGGGATCACCACAGCTATAAATATACCAGGCTTATAGCATGGTTCTAATTTCTTCTGCCAGATTGTCCCTCTTCATTGCTGTCTTCGTTTTAGTCTTTCGCACCCAAACTCAGAAACACTGAGACATACTATAGTTCTTCTAGTTGCTGCTTGTGGTTCTGTACACTTGCAGCCAGCCAACACAATATAGATGGGAGGGGAAAAATATTGAGCGTGGGGGGTGACCAGGGGCAGAACTACATTACACTGAGCCCCCCTTGACCCAATAAAAAATTAACTTACTGGGATCTGAGAGGGGACCAGGCACAAAGGGATTTCTTTCCAGGCTCCTTGGAAGATTTGGCCTAACCACAATGACTACTGCCCCAACCCGTATAGTTACACCACTAGGGGCATCACACTGGGTGACATCTGAATTAATTTCAGCTCTAACTTTAATATGTTTCACCAGGCAGCCTTTTTATATATTTTAGTTAAATCAGGGATAATGACATTTCAGTACGTTGTTCAGTGTATTCCATATCATATTTTATCTTATTAAATACAGGGTGGGGTAGAAACCTAACCCAGCATTAATAAATCATATTCTTTTTCTTACATCTTAGTGATTTTCCTTCCTTTTTGTTGAAATGAATTTCTCAAGCAAGAAAAACATTTTATTAGCTGCTACTAGAGCTTTTGCATAGTTTCTTATCAAGTTGGCATGTTTATGAGGTGGCAAGCAAACATCACGTTTGCAGGAGAATTTCACATGTTGAAGACTCCAGACAGAACTGACATTTATTTTCATTGTAAAAATCTGGTGCACAAAGGTAGACCAAGCTCCAGCTACTAAATATTGGTTGTATTTTTCTTCTGTACATTAGTGTATGAGGATGTGCTGGGATCGTTTATGCAAATGAAAATTATATGATCTTCTTTTCTAGTCATAATAGTGGAGGTAGTGAAGGTGTAATGATGCAGACAACAAGTAGGTGAATCCTCTGCACCACAGTGAAATTTATGCTGGTTAATTCTGAGATGCGGTGTCTAAGGGGCTCCCGGTCCTTGTCCTTAACCTCAGCAAGGGGTTGTGGCATTTGCTGCAAGGGAACCCCCAGGTTAATATCCCATTGGTGGTATCTGACAGTCACAATCGCTCAGGAACACAGGAGTAGTGGAACTGGAAAATGGAATGCAGTATACTGGAAACTGGAATGCAGGATACTGGAAACGGAGGCAGCATACTGGAAACTGGGAGGCAGGAAACTGGATACTGGAAACTGGAATGCAGGACACAAACTGGATACTGGAAACTGGAATGCAGGACACAAACTAGATACAGCTCAGGGCCTGAGCAGAGAAACTCCTTGCTCAGGAAAGGACACATCGAATCTGACAGCTTAATATAAAGCAGCTCTTGTTGCAATTGGTTAGCAACAGATTGGTTGAAACTGAATTCCAATCATTATTGTAAGGATTAATACTTACCTGCACCAGCCGCTCTAGCGTCGGGCATCGCGGCACCGCGGCTCTTCCGGGATGCAGCCGCCGCGCATGCGCACTGACGTCATAGTGCGCATGTC
>WMED01026073.1:0-10894 GCA_019650415.1 Pipa parva
GGCTGCTTACAGTCCTTATTTACATATCTTAAAAAAAAAATACTTATTATAATAAGCCAAAGGCTTGAGAGTGCACAGATGACATACAACAGCAAAATAGCATATGGCTCCCCCTTGCATGGAAAGCAGCTAATTAGCACTGAGATAGAGTATTACTTTAAGGGGGGAATTCAGCAAGCTCTGAAGTGAGGCGCGTAGTGTTCACCTCACTTCGGAACAACTGAAATGCGCATGCTGATGTCCTGCACGCGGACATCAGCATGCGCATTAAAAGGATTCCCCTCCCGGCGAGAGCACTCGAGTCTCCTCGCCGGGAGGGGAATCCCTTTTATGCGCATGCTGATATCCGCGTGCAGGACATCAGCATGCGCATTTCAGTTTTTCCGAAGTGAGGCGAACACTACGCACCTCACTTCGGAGCTTGCTGAATTCCCCCCTTAATCAGAAGTATATGAACTACTGCAGTAGAGGCAGTATCTGCTAGGCCCATGGAAAAGTGGGCAGGGCCCATGGGGGGGGATGCCCTCCAACTACTATAAGCAAGTAATGTTCTGCAAAATTTCCTTTGATTGAAGAGCTGAAACTTGTGCAGCCTCTTGTATAAACAGACAACACTGGGGTCACCAATTGAATCCATCCTACTAACTGCTCCACATGGTACAAGATAAGTCCCATATCAATGTTGTAAAAACATTATACTATTACGGTTGTGACTCAATTCCTATACAGTTATTTAAATCCTATTTGCATACAGCTATCCCCAATTCCTTGGAACAGTTTAAATGCTTGAGTGTAAACTGGATTTCGGGACAATGACACCTTCTTGTTTACAAAACAATGTCTTTTTGATTATTCTGCAGTGACAAAGCTTTTCTCAAACTTTACCAGTTATCATTTCATTAAGTATTCTGTATACCACCTGCTAACAGGTTACACTGCAGAATAAATGTGTGTAACCACACTAAGGGATTTATTGACTAAAGTGAGAATCCAACTGTCAAATTCTCAAACAGTGGATTCCCATAGCAAATCTGTGACCATATTCCCATAGTAAAGTCGCAAAAATATTTCCATACTGTCTGTTGCAACCGTCTTTAGCTGGCGAATTCACACCTTTACACAACTATTTGGACATTGGCCAATAACCCCGTAAATCCCTAAGTATTAGAATGCTAAAATAGTGCTATTGTATATAACCGTAGGACTAAATGTTATTTTACGGTTTTCAAATGGTTTTTGCACAAATACAGTTTATAGCATGATGTTGTTAAACTTTAAAAAAAATATCATGCGGGATAAAAAGAGGCCTTATTTCCATAAGTTCCTTATAGGTGAGCCATGTTCTTTATACATTTCTTTGGAAGCAGATCAGAGGCAATATGCTACTTTGGTTAACAAATTCATCTCAACAATATCTGTAAAAGAACACAGCTAAACAAGCCAGCCTTATGTGCAATGGTGGAAAGTGGCACCCTACCCTATCAGACACACCTGCTCAGCATCAGCAAAGCAGTGCATGCAACAGAAATATAGAGAGCATTAGGTGGTATTACTCCCGCTCCCTTTGCCTCCCTCTGCTAACCAGCACTGCTCTCCCACTAAGACAGCACACCATACACACACTAAATTCCTGCCATGAAATTTTGTGTGAAAATCACAATTTGTAATATAGCATGCTGGGATTCATATAATGCTTAAAGAGGAATGCATAGGAGAATGTACATTCATAGTTACATTCTATTTAGATCAGTGATTCTCAACCTGTGGGTCGCGACCCCATTTGGGGTCGAATGATGATTTGCCTGGGGTCGCCTAAGACCATTGGAAATATAAAGATTAAATGGGGTTGCCCAATAATAATTAATAAATGGGGGTCGCCAAATCACAGGGAATTATACTAAAGGGTCACGGCAATAAAAAGGTTGAGAACCACTGATTTAGATCCTTATTTTATCTGTATAAACATGCAGCCAATGTTCTTTTGTGCATGCACACTTTACTAATATAAATAAATAGAATCTATTCAGAATTTAGGCATATTTTTGTTTATCCGCACAAAGACCGAACTGTTTTGGGAAATAATTATGTTACTACTTGGATCGCAGGTTTATTGCTGTTTGAGAGCACTAACAGTGAATGTCAGCATTGTTATGATTTCCTCTTTATGAGCTCTCTTGGCTGTATGACAAAATGGTGAACTGGAAAACTAATGATGGTCATACAAGTAGCTTATCAAATACATTAACAAGAATAGGCAGAATGGAGGAATAAACATTTTACCACGCTAACTGCTAAAGATTTGGCCAACCAAGTCAAAATATTATCAATCAGGGTAATAATTTTAGACAGTAAATATGCTTGTATGTTGACATGCCTAGGTCAGCAGAGAAACTGTACCATGTGTACACAGCTTTACATAAATGGTTCAAGCCAGCATTTCATTGCAAACCAGAAAGCTTTTAAATATTTAAACTCAAAAAATATCAGTTAAATATTAAAACTGCTTGTAGAATAAACATTGACTTGCTCATAAGTACTAGAAATACCTTTTGCTGCTTTCGGGAAGTGTTGCACACCGTTTGGGAGTGTTTTCGCCCATCCATAAAGTTTAAGGCCTGACATTTATGTAAAATATTTGAAATGTTGTTATTCACCAATTCTATGTAGCTACAGCCTTGTACTAGGTAGGGGTTATTGTCATGCTGAAAGGGGAACATTCTCCAAAGATTTAGTTATTGTAGCAGACTAAAGCTGGTTGCAAAATCCACCCTTCAGCTTTAACAAATACCCAGTCCCCACTAAGGAAAATCATTCCCCCATGATGCTGCCACCCCCTACTCCCACCAGCCACTTAACAGTTCGGATGGTACCTGCTCAGAAATGGGAAGTTTTAGCCTTGTGCCACACATAGTGGTTTCAATTTTACCCAAAGAAGCTCAATTTTGTCTTATTTACAAAAAAAGTAATCATGATTACTCCAGTCAACACTGAACTAATTTCTTTCAAATTCATGGTCTGAGAAATGGCACTTTAATTATAGAACAGGGACATTTTTAAGGAAAACTTGGTACAGTCTTCACTAAGTGTCATCTTATTGCTCTTGGAGAGGGAGCACACAATCTGAGAACTGCTAAGTAGTTTCAAGAACTTGTGTTGCCCAGGTTAGAGGCAACATTTTTTTTTTTTTAAATGCTGAAAGCACAGGTACTGTATGTGTGAATCTAAGATATGTAATATTCTAAATTATATATACTGTATTATATATAATATTTTGATAAATATTTACAGGTTTACATGGAAGCACTAGGTGTTTACTCCATTCCACCCATCCCAGTTGCTGAATACAAAACAGATTGACCTCAAGTGGCATGTATTTTATAAGGACAGAGATAGGCTGTCAGTAACGAGGATAAGGTGTGTGATTTTGCCAAGCATTCTAACTATGTTTATTGCATAAGCTATTGCATACATCACCTAGTGAAAGAATAGGGACATGATGTAACCACAATATGCATTCACCTATATTGTCCCTTCCATTACAATGATGTAACTAAAGGCACATGGCCACAGTACAAAAGGTGGCTTGTGTTAGCTTTCTTTGCAACCCCAACAAGCAAGTCACCAAATTAACTAAACCCTTTAATCTAGTTATATTGCTTAAAAAAACAAATTAAGCTGTTGTACTCATATCACAGGATAACAACACTACAGGACATCCAGGTACCACTAAATATAAATAAGTTTTCCAGAATTATTACCAATAAACATTGAAGAAGTAGCCATTTCTATTTACTAGACTATTAGCCATAAAATACTGAATTTTAATCTGTATTCACAGGGTGAGGTTCTGTGAACGTCCATGCATATCATACAAAGGATGCCTTACCAGCACAAGTGTCCAGATCCATAGAATGCCTCTTTATCTCTGCATTCTGCAGTTCTTCACTGCTTCCATACTTCATTACAGAATTCATGGAAGAAAGAGTGCTGATGAGTTGTGAGTTAATCTGAGAATAAGGCTCTCCAAATGTTTCAGCCAGTTCACTGTAGTTCTCAGCAAGAAGCATCTGCTGTTCCTGTAGAAGCTTTTGTACTCGCTCAATATAATGGTCAATAACTGCCGGAGACTCTGTTTTGGATTTGTTGTCTATGAAAGATGTGATATGTTCTTGTAAAGTTTCATCCTCTACTGCTATACTCCTTGCACTGGCAACGGGAGGAATAGGTTCACTGGGTCCACAAGCTATGCTTCGCAGTTTCATACCTACCAGAAAGTTATCCATGATATTTACATGCCCTACTCCAAAATCTTTGGTCTTGGGTACAGAAGAGGATATTTCAAAATCTGAATCCGAGGTGCATACTCCCATGGACCTAGTATTTGGTAAAGGATTAATTTCCTTCACTTTGCCATCCCCTATAGCTACCGAGCGCATCTCCACTACTTCTGTATTCGTTTGCTTACAGTAAGTGCTTAATGCAGTGTTTGTGCTTGAATCCACAAGACTTAGTACATCTGTGTTTGTGTGTTGGCTTGTTTTTTCCATATCAGTGTTGGTATGCTGATTTGCTGTCCAAGGTGATGCTGTAACTGCAGAATCAACTTTGTCCACAAATCCAGTATAAACCTCACGTGAAACACATTCGGTGATAGGCTTAACAATAACATCTACTGAACTATCTCCGCATCCTATGGACCTTGCTTCTTTTATTTTAAGCAGTGTCTTTGCATCCTGCTGCTGATTTACAGTCTCCTTTATCTCAAGCTTATCTTCAGATAATGCCTGGTCTGTTCCCTCACTTTTGTCACACAACTCAGTCACCCTCCCAATACCAATATCATGCGTTTCCACTTTCTCTTTTAGAATCCAGTAATTCATTGGTAGGCTGGAGCCTGCCTCTGCATCTTGAAGGCTAGGCCTGCATAAGACACCAATACTGTTAGTTTGGAAACTGTGCCCAACACAAGCATCATTTACATTTACATTATTTCCAGTGCCTTGGTCCCTCATTTCTACACATGTTTCTGTAGTCCTGCTGAATGTTAACGGTTGAGCCATTATTGCTTTGTCTGCACTTTTCCTTGACCCTGCAGCTTTTATCTCAAGCTTTAGTTTTGCCATCTCCATGGCATATGTTGTTTCCCTTAAGTCTGTTTCTAAGCGATAGATTTTATCTTTAAGTGCGTCAATTGTTTGTTGTTGGAGCTCTATTTCTTTTTCAGCTTCTAAAGTTACTCCAAGCATGTCCTCAGTTACCCCAACCCCAAAGCTTTTAACTTCTATTTCAGTTCCTACAGAAGCATCACGGCTAGATTTTGCAGATTTATTATATATTACAATGTCATTCATATTTTCATCAGCACCCACAGCAACAGACTTGCTACAAGTTTCTTTTGTTTTATTTTGCTTGGGCTGATTTGTACTGCAGTATGTCTCTACACTATTATCCTGTATTTTCTTTTCCAAAGCCTGCATTTCAGCTGTCAACTGTCTGAACTCTTTAAGTGTCTGAGAACTCTGCTCTGGCATGTCAGTTTCCTCATCAGAGTCTATATGCAGCTCCCCAGCAGATCTAAGTTTGGACCGTTGCTCAAAGCCTGCAGCATTTCCTGCACTGTATGATCTCTTCCGGAAACCTACAGGGTCTTTCTGGTTACTTATTTTCTGGCTTTTGATTTCTGACATAAGCTGCCTTTTCTCTTCTTGTAATACTGAAATCTTCACCTGTAGTATGGGGATTGTTTTAACCTGTTCTTCAAGTTCTTTTAGATGCCTAAGTGCAATGGCCATTTGCTCTCTAATATGCTGGAGATGCATGGGGCTAACATTTGTCACAGGGGTAGAGACACCTGAACTTATTGGGCTGTGACGTATGGAGCTTCCTAAGGATGAGGCAAATAAAGCATTGTAGTCCCCATTGGATTGGTGTCCATTCTGGAGCTGTTGTGCTGTTATGTTTTGACCTGTACATCCAGTGACTGATGAAAGTGAGCCTGTAGAGCCCATTCCACCAATACTCGCCAGCCTTGGCCTACGTATATCATTATAAGATGAAGCTACCTGCATGATTAATTTTTCTTGTTCAAGTCTTCTTCTGGTTTCCATTAAGGTCTTTGTAACATGAAAATTGTGGTGAGGTATTTGAGGAGAAGGTGGAGGCAATGGCTTAATATCAGGTATGGTTAGAAAGCTTGGAGAGGATTCTTGAGAAGGTGATTTTGCCGTGTTAAAAATGGGGTGTCTCTGAGCTACTATGCAAGGAGACTGCTTATTTTCATCACTGTTAGAAGAAGAGAGCGAGTCTACTGAGGGCCACCCAGCTTCCTGGCTGGATGGATTCCGAGCCTCTGAAAGGTTTGGAACAAGCTTACGCTTTTTCAGAAGAGTGACCTTTTTTAGGGTGTTTCCCTTCTGTATATCCTCTACATATTTAACAAAATTCAGATCTAACTGGTAGCCATATGGAGTTTCCACAAAGTAAGGAGCTTTATCATCTTTGTCATTTTCACCAATGTAGATATTCTCCTGGTTTCCTATAAAAGATAAAAGCAAAATATTACTAAATTAACAAACAGAAATATGATAACATCTACATTTTTTAGCCACCATAAGCCGGTAGGAAAATTACTGCATGTAGCTAGACATATTACACACACATCCTTTTGTAAATTGTGGTCTTGCTTACCTCACATATTAGCAATCATTACTGAGAGGTTTAAAATTTATATGTTGTTGAGAATTGTGCATAAAGATCTATTTTTTTCTCTTTCCATTCATTATATTGTTCTTTACATAGTTTTATCATAAAGCTAAAATGTTTGAAAAGAAACTTACCAAAACTACTACTACTGAAATATAGAATATTATGTCTAATATTTTGTAATTGCATGAATACAGCAGGATGATCACACAATATGAATATTTAAGCATTTTGTCCCTGTTAGATAATCATTTACCTGGAGCTGTTTGTTTAAACTAAACACAAACACACATGCTCAGTAAAATCTATTTCTCAGAAATAACATGAACTTTTTATTTAAATTGTAATAACAGCTTTACTGGAAGCCTAATCAATGCACTGAATGCAGAGCTTGTTTTTGGGGCCACTCCTCTTTCATTCAACACCTGATGTGACATGCAGATGGTCAGGTGACAGAATGAGCCATATTAAATTAGAGCATTTTATGGTCAAAGTGCAATAAATACTAACGTCAGCCACTCACAACCCTTCCCCCCAGTTTGCCAAATAGTATTTTTTCAGGTCTTTGCACTCACTCATCAACTTGAACCATAGCTGAAACCAGTGCAGTCCTTCCAAGTTAAAAGAAAATGGTGTTTGAATCATCCTGTGTAAAGCATGTCTTTCCGGTTGCTGATATTTTCAACCTCACCATGACACATACACAACTAAAAATATGCCGACAGACCTGTTCCCAGCTTAACTTGAAATTCCACAGCTGAAAAAGGCACTGCCTGAGTGCAAACTGCAAGGAAAGACTATCCAGGGGTTCCACAAGTTGATGTCAGACACTCCTATCTTACACAAAAGCACAAAAACAAGCAGGCAGCCCTTACTGAATAACAGCAGTCCCACATTAAGCAGCAGGCTGAGAGAGGAGAGAGACAGGAGAATTAACAAAAAGACAGAAGGGAAAGAATATGCCAGCATGCAGTTACTTTTCCTTTAATAACTTACTTGCAAGTAAAAGTTGTAGTTTTTCCAGCACACAAATGGGACATGTGTGTGTTCATGCTGCCTGCCACAGAGACTGTCACTGCTCTCTCACAACAGCTTGCTACCTCCGCAAACTTTTTTTTCCCCTTTACCACACCAGGAAAATAAAATCCCACATTAGTGTAAACTTAGCTAGGCAGAGCTGACATTTACATAGCTCGGCCCTTTTACCAGGAATTCCTGCTGCTCAGGCTCCTTACAGCAAACCCTGTGAAAGCCTCAGCTGTTTAGCACGCAGTCACATTTTAAACAGAAAGCAGCCACCTCCAGACTCTTAAAGGTGCAGTGCATTGAAAACTCGGCTAAATGAATGATAGAAACAGGCAAATCTACAGATCTTCATATTTTCTCTCATGCAGATGCTTATGAACTATAAAGGTTGTAGAATAATGTGGACTCTGGTCAAGGTTTTGTTCATCTAGTTCTCCCAACACATTGCTTGATACAACTAATTGTTTGCAAACTGTTGCATCAACAGATGTTGATATAGACTAGCTCAGGGGTCAGCAAACCTTACTATTAAAAGAGCCATTTTGCCTCCTCTTTCCACTAAAGAAAAGTAGTCTAGAGACGCAAAACATAACAGCTTAGAAACTTTTTAAAGTTTTAGGGGGTTATTCATCAAAGCCTGAACAGTCATGTATATGCCCGTATTCACGTCTATTTGTGACTTCTCCAACCCCGCTTATTCAACTATCTCTGCGACGTGACAAATTCGCAACCAATTCTGACGCTTACTCCAGTGGCGGACTTATGGAGCCCTTTGCATCAATTTGCATGCGCGTGCACAGGTAATTCGGCTATTCAGCATGCAATGGAGTCTGTCGAAGGAGCGGATTCAGCAGGGTGTACTGCTCCAAATACACCTGTTTGCCTTCGCCACAAAAGAGTGGCAATTTGAGGGGTTTTGTGGCAGGGTTCCAGTGTTGCATAAGGCGACTATTCATTCAAAACTAACAATGGCAACTGATTAGTCTACTATTAAACATAAACTAGGCACAAGGTGAAAACTAAAAATAATAATTATAATAATATTTCACTTATATGCAGTTAGTGGGATCTGATGAGACTGACTGGAGGAGTTCTCACTCCACATGACTTCTCATCCTACTATTGTGCGACTAACTACATCGCACTACGCATGCGACGTCATCCGACGCTGTCCGCTGCTTCATGAATAAGGAGAAGTGAATTTGTGACTTCCTAGTCATATTGACGTGAACAGACACGGAGTCACTACGCAAAACAAATTTGGACTTTGATGAATAACCCCCTCAATCTTTTTTTAGTTTTACCAGTTACAACATCAGAATACAACAAACAGAAGAAAATAAGAAAAATAAAATATATGAATCAAAATTACATTGATAAATAACCTTTATTCTTTTTTTTCATTTGTTAATCAAGGCAGAAGGGAGCCACACCAAGGAGCCTGAAGAGCCACATGCGGCTCCAGAGCCGTGGTTTGCTTACCCCTGGACTAGCCTGTGCAGAATTACTAATTTAATGGAAGCAATAGAGCATTTCTAACTTGTTCTCATTGATCTTGATCTGATAGGAATAAATAAAGGAGTGGGAATAAATGGATTGAAACCATATTAAAGGGTAGCTAATGTCACATATGCCTGTCAGCCTGTTACTCGCTAAAGAACCTGTTCAGTCAAGCAGAAGACTTACCCTGCAGCCGGCTAAACAATTCATTGTTATACTGAGAGGAAGAACACAGCATCATCACTGCAGGGAGTTAGAAAGATACCCCATCCCCCATGTCTACGGCACAGACCTGGCCTGTATATGCGTAGCTTATACATCCACTTCTGGGTCAGAGACCTCATAGGGCTCCCTGCAGTTTGATCTGCCAGCAAGTCTGTTACTTTAGCCCCCTTTACTAAACTATATATTTTCAATTAGTTAAATCACTGTAAGAAACAGGTAATGAAAATCCTTGGCAAATAGGGAATCCTACTGGGGAATTACCCTCTGAGGATCCCTATTAGAACAAAAGGAAAATAATTGTTCTGGCAGAGCGACCGGGTGAGCAGTACCAGTAACTAGAATAGATGGAAGCTACCCTACAGGGCATCACCCGATTCCAAGGCAGGAAGGATGAGCCACTGAAAGATTCAGGCACTGAACTGACTTAGCAGGAGTGTGGGGGAACCAAACTAAATTGCAGGGCCAGAAGCAAATGGCAAGCTGATGACTGTGCGTAACACTACCTTTAGAATGCTAAAGAGAATTTGTAATCACTGAACCAAACAGATTGTCTATTTTCTGACTGACTGACTAAGCAGAACTAGCTACCCAAAATCCAGATTATACTTTTCCCAGGTCATACCAAAATACTTTGGGTTACTGTGGCTTAGTGGGACTTATAAGACCTACACTCCATCCAGGTTGAATATCATGTTCTAGGCAAATAACCCCCTTTAATGCTGGTAGGAAATTAAACCTGACAATCACGTTTCAAAAATGAATACTTCCTGCCACAATACAAAATTAGATATATTCTAGCCCAAATTTCCAGCAGTGTGAAAAAGGTCATTGCAATTCACAGCCCTACATAAATCCTGTTATCTCACAATCCTCCATTTCACATACACAGAGTCTTAGTCAAATATCCTAGACCAGGGGTCTCAAACACACCCCCTAAGGAGATGGGGTTTTAGTGGCTGGTGTTGGTGCAAGAAGAAAATGGTGGTGGTGGTGGGGTGAAACGTATTGAATTGGATAGAAGTGCTCACCTAGAACAGTTTGAGACCCTGTATTAGACTTTACACATACTGACACCATTACATAAAGCAGTGGTGCTCAACCTACGGCCCCAGGGCTATATCCGGGCCGAATTCTGAAATCCAAACTGTTGTGTAAAAGTTTGAATTCGCCAGCTAAAGACAGTCGCAATAGACTGTTACGGTCATAGATAGTCACATCTTTATAATGAGAACATTGTCGCAGTCGCAACTTTACTATGGAAAACTGTCGCAGCTGTTACTTTAAATTTGTCATGGTCACGATTTTAAAAGTCGCGACATTGAAGTGGCCTGTGACGTGTTTCACAATTTTATATGGCCCCCAGGCCAAAAAAGGATGGGTATCACTGATATAAAGAAAGCCCCCCCCTTTAAAGAAAGATAGACCCCCCCACATGCATTCT
>WMED01026074.1:0-10894 GCA_019650415.1 Pipa parva
TAGATAGATACAGATAGATAGATAGATACAGATAGATAGATAGATACAGATAGATATATATATAGATAGATACAGATAGATATATAGATAGATACATAGATACAGATAGATACATAGATACAGATAGATAGATACATAGATACAGATAGATAGATACATAGATACAGATAGATAGATAGATACAGATAGATAGATAGAGATAGACAGATAGATAGATAGATAGATAGATAGATAGATAGATAGATAGTTTATCACTGAAATTAATATGAAGCTGAGTGAACCTGATACTGCATTCCAGTCTACTAAATTTGTAACTACATCACAGGCAGAATTTTACATAAATGAAAAGACTCTGTTTAAAGTGCTATTGTGCCCCTATAAAAGACAAAGAGGATGCCTTTGCTGTGGCCACTCCAAAAAATGAATGATTTTTCAGCTCAGTAGTAATGCTAGTATTATTTCAGAGCACACTTTATTTTTAGCTCCCTTATCCCCTGACATAATCATTTTTAATGTCTATCGTGTTCCTTTTGACCTGAACATTGATAGAATATAAACTAGCCCCTCCCAGTATTATGTCCTCAGTTTTCTGAACCCTAGAACCTTGGACACTACACATTATGCTGCACTTGATTTCAGGATCACAATTTGCCATTTCTATATTCTTAATATGGTGCACCATTTACCAGAGTTCACTTATGTTTGCTAATACTTCTTTCCAATTCATCTTTTAGATGAATGAAATTCCTTGGTATTTCCTCTCTTATTAAGCTATTCTCCCCATCACTTTAGCCTTAATACCAGGGGTGTATCTACCCACTTTTGGGCTCTGGTGCAAAATTGACTCTGGAGAACCCTACCCTCCACACAGCTCTGCCTCCTCCCATACCCCCTGGCTCCAAAGACTAAGACCTATTATGATCTGGGGGATGCAGGAAGCATGCATGCCTGGCCCCCTGAGAGCTGGAGCTAATTACTCCCTGCTTAAAGTGGACCTGTGAGGTCCACTTATCAGACTTTTTTTAGGAAGTAGGGAGTTGCCTTAGCTGAATCTCAAGTCGGGTTGGGCGGGGCTAAAATGATGACTGACATTAAATTTCCTTCAGTCAGATCCCTTAAATAACGATCTAGCAGGGATCTCATTGGAGGAGCTATAATGTCAATCATCAACTTGAGATTCGTGTTGGCCATCAGAGCAGAAAAGTAGCCGGGAGTTTTCTTCTTTTACTACAGTCTTAGCTGAATGCTTTTAGCATTCAGCTAAGGCAACTCCCTGCTTCCTAAAAAAAATCTGATAAGTGGACCTGACAGAACTACTTTAACCCTATAAACCACCCTGCTTCTCAAACTACCTTCATACTTATCTACTGCTTCTCCACTGGCTCCAGCAAATCCTAATAAATCTATGCCTGTAATTTTTCATAGGTTTCAAACCATTAATCATGCTACCACTTACATTTGTTGCCCATGTGTATAAATAGACAGCTTGCTGGTATTAACTGGAACAGGAAAGGTTGACCAAGGAAAGGATTGTGTGGCATTCTCAATCAGTATTCATTTTTCAGAAAACCAAAAAAATACAATGTATCTCAGGAAAACAGATTCACCCTTGAAATAAGTTTTCTTTAAGAAACTGAATTTAAAAATAAACAGGTAGACTGGAAACAGAAAAGCTACATAGTATTGCACAGCCGATCTCAATCAAGCACAAATGAACTGAAGCCACAGTCAAGCTAGTCGCTAACTGACAGCAAGCAAAAAGGTTAGTTAATTTGTGTCCTGAGCAGTAATGAAAAGCAATTAGAATGTCTTACTCCTTTGTTTTTCCCCTCTTACCTTGCTTTTAACAGCTTAATTGATTTTAACTCACTGCTAAAAATTGTGTTCCACTAACAAAATGTGTTGCCTCAAACCTTGTAGCAACACAAAACCTTACTTTAGTAGCTTTATCTAAACACAAGAGAAAACTCAAAGCTTATTTAATAAAAACGTAATGGTGTTTTGAGCACTCTCGTAGTGCTGACATCCACATCCATTCCTGGGATTAGGAGTAGTGCCTATACCTTTAAATATGCAATATGGTTCTTCAAACAGGAACAGTTTTTTTACAGCACACCAAACAGGAACACATTTGAAACATATAGTATTAAAAAGATTTAGCAGCAGCAGATATTCAGAGCATCACTCAACATCACTTGTCACATAACATCACATAGTGCATGGTTACCCTGTTATGTACAACAATAGCCAGTTGAGATTTTAGGTACTTTCAAGGCATCCCACCTCTGGGGCAATACTGCAGCTCTGACAATACCAAACAACCAGCATCTGAAGTGCACTCTGTCATGGAGCTTCTCACTCACTGGGTATACTTCAATCTCCAGACCTGTTTGCTCCATCCCTAAGGCCCTAACACTCACAAGCCCTACTTTCAGGTGATGGACTTCTTGCCACTGTACTGAACTCTTTGTTGGGAAGATTCCTCTTTGCCTTGCTAGGGCTAACTATCACTTCTCAAGTGATCTATTACATTTAGCTCTTTGACTCTTTCCTGACTTATGAGTCCCACCACCTCCATGGGGGAAGCCTTAATGGCAAAGAGCAATATCTCTCCAAAAGCAGCCCCTTATAATACCTGTGATATCCACCTAGTATTATATATTCATATTTCAGTACTTCCTTGGTATATTCAAAAATACAGTATCCATACACTCCAGTAGAGTGGAGCTATTACCATAGGACTTAGCACAATACACTTCAAAGGCTATATCATTTCCATACACAATATATAACATTATAAATACTCCTCTAAATATTTAATTAATATTACTTAGGAGACTGAAATACCTAATACGTTCAATATCCTATATTCACCCCTTGAAAAAAAAATTGAAACCTCCTTTGAAACAACCTTTTCTAAATTTTTACACTTTACCAAAACTGAATACTTAATTTTTCTAGTACCCTCAGGATTCACTCCTTGAAGGAAAAATGGTTAGCAGTACATTATCACACTTATCACTATACTTCAGGGTACAGTCCCTGGAAGAAAAAGGATTAGACCCATATTTAGAAAATTTTAAAGCTTTACTTATCTTACTTAGCATATTCTTGTAATATGCAGCACACTTAAATGAACCCCCAGAGCAGGGGTCTGCAACCTATGGCTCTTGAGCCAGATGTGGCTCTTTTGATGGTTGCATCTGGCTCTTTGACTGTAACGAGTGGTGCTCACATGCAAGCACCCCTCATTACAGTCTGACAGCTAATCGCCAGCAAGCGCTGTAGAGACAAAGCTCTCTCAGCGCTTCTGGCTTGCTAGCGAAACGGAAGCCACTGACATCACCAGCTTCCAGGTTGCTAGCCAATCCAGAGCCGCTGATTTCACATATGATGTCAGTGGCTCCGGATTCAAAAGGGCTGAGCAGAGCCACACATATATGGCTCTCTCAGCCAAAAAGATTGCTGACCCCAGCCCCAGAGTCTCTTAAAGGAATCAAAGTCCTTCAGTTAAAATCCTTCAAAGGTAAATCTGCAGGAAGACAATTTAAAGTCTCATATTAAATGATGGAAACATTCTCTAGTATTCTCAAAAGAGATATAATAGTTTGGATAAGGCTTCTCTACATACCCGTCACCAAGCAGTCACATCCATTGAAAACAAGTAGGGCACTGGGTTATACGTATCAGCCAATTTCACAGCATGCCTCATGATGGTTCGGCCATATTACCATGAGTGCTCAACACTTTCAACTGTCCTCAGCACTCTGCCAGCATCAGAGTTAGAAAGACAATTGGGTGGCATTTTCTCTTTTCAGATTATTTCCTTAATAACCCAAGCCTCATAGTTATCAGATGGATACAAGACACATCTTTGTGCACTCTATCCCTAAGGCCCTAACACTCACAAGCCCTTCTCTAAGGTGCTGGACTTATTGCCACAACACCTGGGTATCATATATTCACTGCACTCACAATATATGACATTAAATATACTCCTCTATGGGGGTAATTTATCAAGAAGCGAAGTGAGTTACGATCCGTTCGGCTCACTTCGATAATCGTAGTATGCACATGGTGATGTCCTGTACGCAGACATCAGTATGTACATTAAAGGGATTCCCGTCTCAGCGAGAACAAAAGAGTTGCCTCGCCGAGATGGGAATCCCTTTAATGTGCATGCTGATGTCCACGTACAGGACATCAGCATGTGCATACTACTATTAGCGAAGTGAGCCAAACGGATCGTAGCTCACTTCGTTTCTGGATGAATTACCCCCATATATCTTTCATTACTATTACTTAGGAGATTAAAATACCTAATACTTTCAATATCCTACATAAAGCATGTACTAAAATCATACTAGATTGTATTAGGATTTATAGTGGACCTCTCACCTTTTAACCTTTATTCTTCAATTTTTATTCAGTTCCTCTTGAAGAGGGCAGTACATTGAAAGTATTCAAGTCTTTTTAAAACAAACGATAGTTTTGTTTTCCCTGTTATGTTTCCATACAAAACTAAAACACAAATAAACATATAACCACTTTCAGAGACATACAAATCACTCCTTTATTAACCCTCCCCCTTTTGCCAACTGTGAATCCACGATACGGATCCAGCATGAGATCCAACTTGCAGACATGACATGACATTTTAATCCTGTTAGATTTTATCAGTGCAAGATATTGATTAATGCCTTCAGAATCATAGTTTTGTGTAGTTAAAAACCAAGAGATATTTATAAAAGCAGAAAATATTTTTGACTTGGTAAAAAAGAACAAGGTTGACTCAAGTTGGGAGATATTTATAAAAGCTGAACATATTTTTGACTGTATCATTAATATATCAATAGAGCTGTTTTGAATTATTCATAAAGCGATTTCATCAAATTTTGTTGCCAAAATATGTTCATCTGCTTTATGTTGGCGAAAACTCATTATTCTCTATGGTGTAGGTCCAGTCATTTTGCCACACTCAGATGATTTTTCAAACCAAAAAAATACAATTGATATGGCAGAGACAGGTGGGACTGCTCAGGTGTCCAGGGAACTTCTGGAAGGGCCCACTCAGGGTTCCAGGGCCTGATGTTACTGTGATTCTTAACCCTTTTAGTGGAGCCCACTGTAGATTCTATAGTGGTGAATCGCTCCCTTACACCAACATGTTCTAATTGTTCATGCAATAGCTGATGGCGTACACCAGGTTTTTGGCATCTAAGAAGCGAAAAAAAGGCAAGAGCACCAATTGTGCTTTCACTTACAAAATTTAAGTGCAATTCAGGCATATCAGATAATATGCAGGGTCATGTAGGTCGTTAACCGCAGGGTATCTTCCAATAGAAGTCTCCCTCATAGAAGTAATAATAAAAGAAAGCCTCCAATAGTGAAATATATTATAACAATAACACTTTATTAAATAAAGAATATATTCACAAGAGTAGAGTAAATAAATGCATGTATATTAAAAAATCATAGGACTCCTTGGGCTCAACGCATTTCTCTGATTAGGCATCAACTTCATCAGGAGGGTGGAAGTCCATATGGTTAGCTGTAAAATGTTCAGAATCTGTGTGCTGTGCCCTACAGCAGCTGACAAACATATGAGCCGCTGTTAGAAAACGCCAGTCAATTAACACTGGCTCTCATGAGGTCATAGAGGCACCAGGAAGAGGAAGAAGCGCCACGCATTCTATTAGGGCCATGTAAACATGGCACTTGCACACCAGCAGTGCTAGTAGCTGGCAGTGAGCATATTACAATGAAAATCAATAGAAATAAGGCAAATAAACAGAGGCAGACAACATATAAATTAAAAATGTGCACAATGAAATATAAATAAATGTATAAATAAGACAAAAAGATGGTGATAGAGGTACAGTATGTGAGAAATGTGTGTCGCAATGAACAAAAGGGGAAGTGCATGTAAAGAAAAATGTAAATGGAATGATGAGATAAAGAAAATAAAGGAGAAAGTGAATGTGTGGGTGTTAAATGAAGTGAAATGATATAAAATATGAATGAAGATAACAAAGGTATAGTGAAAATATGAGTGACAGTAAGAAACATCACCATTATTTTTCTCCAAGACACCATTCATCTAGAAATTACATTAGAGATGATAACATACAAGAGCCTAATATTGTTTCTCATAGATGGGATTTTTTAGAATATCCAGCTCCTCAGGGAAAGAGATCATTAAATCTAAGTTTAGAGGGAGTAGAGGAGAAAGAAAGACCCAGCACAAGAAGGAAAACAAACAGATGAAGTTTGCACTAAAAAACCAAATCTTTAATCATTCCTCACATATCCTCATCGAACCAGAAAATAAGCTGTTTTAATTAACAGCTTGTCCTTTGTACCTAACAAGAGACCCAACAGATTTCAGACCTCTATCAATTTGAACAAATTCATCCGTAACTTTACCTTAAAATGGTATTTTCTTACCCAACCTGACAGATTAGATAATAATGTGGTCACTACCCAATTTACCCATTTTCCCAAAAGTCTGACTTGCATTTTGTATTCCAGTCATTCCCAGGGAGATAAAGTAGAAAAAGATAAAGTAGAAAAAGACCTTAAAAATAAATTGGATAAATCAATTCATTTTAAAGACAATCTTACCAAAGATGAAAGATTAGCATTGAATTCTTTAAGTAATAATCACTTAAAGTGTTTCTTCCTCTTCCTGGCGCCTCTATGATGTCACTTGAGCCAGTGTTAATTGACCGGCGTTTTTTAACAGCGGCTCATATGTTTTTCAGCTGCTGTAGGGCACAGCACACACATTCTGGATGCTTTACAGCTAACCATATGGACTTTTACCCTCCTGATGAAGTATCTGAATCTGTGAAACGCGTTGAGCCCAAGGAGTCCTATAATTTTTTAATCTACATGCTTTTATTTGCTCTACTCTTTTGAGTATATTCTTTATTTAATAAAGTGTTATTGTTATAACATATTTCACTATTGGAGGCTTTCTTTTATTATTACTTCTATGAGGGAGACTTCTATTGGAAGACACCCTGCGGTTAACGACCTACATAACCCTGCATATTATCTGATATGCCCGCAATTCACTTACAGTAAATTCGGTAAGTAAAAGCACAATTGGTGCTCTTGCCTTTTTTGAGCAAGCTGCAGATTAATTCTGAGTAGGTAAGAATTTATAGCCTTCCTATATGGGACTATAGGAGTCACTTCATTGCACCTTTTTCAGATTTCTTTCATTTTAGCAGTGTTTTTCACAACAAGCTTATATTATTGATCTTCTCATAGGGTCCTCCCTGTGTGTTTGTATTTTGTTCTGCACTCCCACAGCTACTTTCATTAGAAAGTTTTTTTTTTTAATTATTAAAAATACTCACAGGTATTTAGTATTGTTTTGTTTAGAGGATTGTGTGCTTCATTTTTATCTTGATATCTTGAAATTTTCTGCTGGTAATTTTGCAGGATTTTTAACATTTGTTTGTATATTTTACATAGACATTATGGAAAATTTAACAAATCAAAAAACCTAATAAATACTTGATAATTTATACCTAGTTACAGCCATGTGCAACAACCAGCACAGAATGTCTAACTAGATTACTGTTTTAAATTTCCTCTCTATTAAGACTCTATTTCAAATTAAGAGTCACTACTTGGCAGGAAAGGGCATCTATCAATGCATATTACTTATTGTTTGAAATGGGAGGAATGGGGCTTCTACATGAAATTTTCTTCAAAAACAGGCTGGCAATAAAAGGGTTAAGGTTCTACAACTGCTGCTGAATACTGTTTTGCATTAGTAATTAGCAGTATAAAATGAGATAATGTTTCATACACCAGCATATCTTTTCCATGAATAAACTACTATGTACATTGTACAGTGATGTACAAAATAAATGGGAATTGTTAAAATATGCTATTTTATACATATGTACAAAATGAATACACTGCTTGTCTGCTTGCATAAATATATCCTCCTTATATATGATGGAATAATAGATGGAAAACGAATTAAAAACAAAAAAATAACATTTTATAGGTTCATACCCCTTATTTACTATATTTCATCCAGTCTGGGTGACATTATTACTTATTTTCTGTTATTGCACAAATAGAATGTAATTTCAATAACCTTTTAAAAAATACTTACATTGCAAAGATTTATTTGAACATGTTATTCACTTGGAAACATACATCTCAACAAATGACAGCAACGGTAGTGCTGTGGCTGTTAAGGCCAATTTATTTTAAATGTTCAGTAGAGGAACTAAAAATGCATAATACCTTTGGTCAGGAATTGATTCCATGCATTTTATTTTCATTTGAACTGAGAAGAACTTGCTTCCAGTGTAAAAAATTGGCAGCATCTATGAGATTTTCATGGAAGCCAAGGAAAAGGGGATTTTGTAATGTCTGCGGAACTGCCCAATGATTAAATTTTATTCAGAACATCAGTCATGTTACACAGGAGAAAAACAGGAGAACCATTACATTCTATATGTGCTAATGTATCATTTACTCTATGACAGTCCAATATAGAGTGCCTCTCCCAGATTATATTTGGTCTTAATAAATGGCTACAAAAGTACTGATCTGTACAAATTTTACATCAAGAATATGGAGGTCACTACTTTTAGTCTACAGTTCTACTAAAAGTACAGCTACACCCTTGTTAAAATCTTAATAAAATACTCCATACTTTTATTTGTTTTAAATTTGCAATACAAAATAGCATGGGGTTTATTTAAAACCTTGAAGTAATTTATGGTTAGTATAAAGATAAAGTGGGTCGTAATAAATTTTTAGCTATAAAGACTTCATCTAAGGCAATACTTTCCATTTTATATCCTGTAGATCCTTTATCAGTGTGGTGCTATCCTTGAGGTAGGATTTCTGTATCATCACTATTGACTGTAGGAAAAAATCTGCGTATTCCGCAATATTAGACGTAAGGGAGTTGATCCCAGACACTATGGGTCTCCCTGGTGGATTTGTTTGATTTTTATGGATTTTGGGGAGATGGTAAAATATGGCAGTTTTTGGATTCCTGTTAAGCAAATAGTTATACTCATTCCTAGTTAATATGTTTTTGGTCCTAGCTTCATTTAGTATAACAATAAGTTCTTCCAAAAATTTTTTTGTGGGGTCGCTGGCCAAAACTCTATACGTTTTACCATCTCCCAAAATCCTATGTGCCTCTTTTAGATAATCAATCCTATCCTGCACAATAATCCCCTCTCTGGATTGCTGAGCATCATGGGATATTGAAGCGGTGATCTCAGTTGTTTTACATGCCCTATTGCAGGCTGCATCTGGTGAGCATTGAATTCTCACAAAGTGTTTTGCACATATTGGTGGCATCACACATTATTTGATGTTTTCCACGCACGGTTGTGGTCACGAAGGTGTTGGTACTTTTGGTCTATCGTTTTAAGTGTCAATGGTAAAGCACTATATAGTGCGTTTTTGTTTGCGCTCTCTTCACAGAATTTTCTGATACATTTCCTTCGATACGTTGGGACAGGAGCAGTCCCTCTTTTTGGAGAGAGCAGCATCGTAACCTACACTTTTTGGATTTGGATTTTGGTTTGGAACTTTCAGTATTTGGGACTTTATATATTTCACTCATATTTTTCATTCGTATTTTATTTTCATTTTTCAATCACTATGTTATTGGTATTGTTTGTTTGAATTGAGTCACATATAGACGCACATTATTTGTAACACCGATTCATTAGAGCGCATCCAAATTACACATTTTTTTCTATAGAAAGCATACTATCCTATTGTATCATTGCATGGTTTGGAAACTGCAACGCCTCTGACAGAAATGCTCTTCAAAGGGTGGTTAAATTAGCCCAACGTACCATCGGTGTCCAACTACCATCCATTGAGGACATTTATGTTAGTCGTTGTCTGCCCAGAGCCAGAAGCATCATCGCTGATGAGCAGCACCCAAACCACGGACTTTACTCACTCCTTCCATCAGGCAGACGTTATAGGTGTCTAAAGTCTCGCACAGACAGACTAAGGAAGATTTTCTTACTGTTCACTAGTCCTCCAATTGTCCCCTCCTTACCCCTCCCCCAACAATACCATTCTCTTTTACTGCCATTGTCTTGGACTTAACATACATTCATCTGCATGTATATTCTCTTATCACTATTTTAACTAATTTATTTTAATTTAAAACTATTTATGATATAATATCTGATATATTTTCCTATATTTACATATTTATTTATTTAAACCAATGAGTTTATTATTGTTATTCTGGTTTAAATGCTACTCATTGTTACTGTGGTCTCTGTATGCTTATCGATCCATGCTTGTTATTCACTGTCTATTGCTATTTGCCATTGTGGTTGCTATTGTCTCCTCTAATCTATGACACATCTGTAATTTGATTCGTATATACTGTACTTATCCAGTGACAAATAAATAAATCTAATCTAATCTAAATAGCAATTTTTAAGTAAATGCACAACTGTTCATCATTTGAGTGCATATTTTTTTGTCTCCCATCATAATGATACCTCTTCTCCTGTCCCACTTAGAGTGGGGGTGCCTCAAGGCTCTGTCCTTGGCCCCCTCCTGTTTTGCCTGTACACTCTTTCCTTGGGTGATCTAATCAATTCATTTGATCTTCAAGATAAAGGGGTATAGAATTCCAGATGTGAGGGGCAGAAAGAAAAAATGGTTTAAGACAAGAAAGGACAGTATTGGTGCATGGCACGCAAAGCTGGCTGCTTTGGGAGGAGCGCAGTTGACGACGAGGAATGTACAGGCATATGAGAGAGGAAATGTAGGGAGGGGCAATAGAGTGATGTGCCTTAAATGTCAAAGGTACCAATACCCCACCAACAGGGTGAGTACAATGTTCAAGGTACATACACCTGTGGAT
>WMED01026075.1:0-10893 GCA_019650415.1 Pipa parva
TACAGGATTCAGAGATAAAGCTGCAAATGAACAAACTACTTTCTATAAGGAAAAGTCTGGTAAAGCATGGCTACCTTTCCATTGAAAAAAATTAGAAAACACAAGATCGAGAAACTCAATCTCGAATGAAACCTCGGTAGATCAACCCGCTGGTCTTTCCGACTTTAATAAATGTCTCCCTAATTAAAGTACTCTAATATTTACTAATGCCCCTTTGTAGGCTGCAGAGTGGAACTGTCATTGTGATAACCACAAATTGAACTGCAAACCCAATAAGGAGAAATGTTAAACAGGAGAGTCAGAACAGGCAGACTGACATCTTAAGTGAGAAGATTCAGGTCAAAATCTGGAAATCAAAGGGAAATTAGATAAAGTTAAATATCAGTCAGAAAAGTAGAGTCAACTCCATCAACTTCATTTCTTTTGTGTTGCAATAGGAAGCCCCTCCGTTTACCAGCACTTTATATTCCTTATCTGTTCAGATATATAATATATTCTCTCTAAACGTACAGTATATGTGTGTGTATGTTTATTGACCTGATTAAGCTCTGTCTGTAAACTTTGTTGCCTATTAGAAGTGATACTGCCAAAAGCAACAGATTTTGCTTGTATTCACAATGAAAATGGGACATTTGTTCTTAACTTTAGATTTGAAAGAGCTATTGCAATTTTTATACTTTTATACATATTTTCCAGTGCTCGGGACATTGTCTCTAGTTTCCTCTTATTCCCGAAGACTATAAATCAGTGCCTCACTTTATTGCCGGCATTAAAAATTCTTCGCAAAAGTCCCTCAAGACCCAATGAACAAAACAGCCTGGTTTGATATGAAAAGTGCAAGCTTATTACTGATTACAATCACAGTACTGTTGTGTGGACAACCTCTAAATACTAATTCAGGATCGATCGAACTTACTTTACGATGCTTCTCACCCCTTCGCCAAATCGGGTACACGCTCCCTGGTCTCCTGCAAGCAGAGATCAGTGAACGCTTTAAAAGGTGATCACGAGTGACCTCATGATCACTGGAGTTGCCTCGCCGAAGTACCTTTAAAGCGTTCGCTGATCTCCGCTCCCAGGAGACCAGGGAGCGCGTACCCGACTCGGCGAAGTGGTGAGAAGCATCGCAAGATAAGTTCGATCGTTCCTGAATTACCCCCTAAGAGAGGGAGGTGTAAGTGGCATCAGCTAAAGCAATGCAAAAAAACCTAAATTCACAGTGGTTTACTTATATTATTGAATGGAAATTAGACCTATGTTCATACAAAATAATACAGAAATATGAGACCTAAAAAAAACACTTAAATGGGGATATATATAAATGTAAGTGATGTGATAAGAATCCCTTTGACTGAAAAATAAATTAACAATAAACTTTACCCTAAAAAGAGTTATTTTTCTTTCAATGACCTAATTCTCCTGATTGAGCTTGCAGGAAAGCTGACCTTTAAATATGCACATTTTGCTTGTTTATCCACAGAATAAATAGTCTATTCACACACTGTTCACACATTGCCTCGCAGAGCCGCACATTGCCCACAGAGCCACACATTTCCTCGCAGAGCCACACATCGCCCCACAGAGCTGCACATTGCCCCGCAGAGCCACACATTTCCTCGCAGAGCCACACATCTCCCCACAGAGCCACACATCGCCCCGCAGAGCCGCACATCGCCCCGCAGAGCCGCACATCGCCCCGCAGAGCCGCACATCGCCCCGCAGAGCCGCACATCGCCCCGCAGAGCCAAACATTGCCCCGCAGAGCCACACATCGCCCCGCAGAGCCACACATTGCCCTGCAGAGCTGTACATTGCCCCGCTGACCCGCGTATTTCCCCACAAAGGTGCTAATTTCCCCAGCAGAGCTGCATATTGCCCCACAAAGCCGCTGATTGCCCCGCAGCGCCATGTATTGTTTTTAATCTGTTGTTTTCTTTTTGGAAAACCTGATGCGGCCCAGCCTCACCCAGACTCTACCTCTAGCGGCCCCCGGGTAAATTGAGTTTGAGACCCCTGGTCTATAGTGTCATATATCATTTATATGTTTTAATTTACCAATACCTAATTTTATTTTATTGTTTTGATAGCCCAAATAATATTATAGTGATACGCAGTGGGTTAAGGTAGAACAGTAGACAGAGGAGTGTTCATTTCGAAGGGGATGCGATCAAGAAATTACATACTTATTTGAGGGGAACATAAATAAAGATTAATAGGTTAATGAATTATTTTTCTTTCATTACTCAACTATTGTACTTTATTATAATTGCTTTGCACTCGTTTAATTAAATTTGAACTAAGGCCAACAGAAGATAATTTGTTTTCCCTGTACTAAACAATGAGTATGCAGATTGGATGTACTGAAGCAATAATCATCCCTATGTTTTTGGAACACTTTCCTACCCTGCATAGACATTATAATTGATAATTTGATTGTTACAGCACTCAGTACAATATATTTTAAGGCAACATTAGCATAATGGAAATGATGTTGTGTGTCTAATCTTAGTGTTTCATTGTGGGAGCACAGAGAATCTTTCCTGTATGAAATTCAGTATTCACAATACCCTGCAGATGATAGCATTTACATGTAGTAAATTAAACTAGAGTGGGCTTAGAAAGATATTATAGTACAGTGCGTGACTTACGATACAGTTTATTGTTCAATTAAGAATTTTTAAAGAAGAAATTTGATTTGCACTCCACACTTTTTTTTTTTTTTTTTTTTATTTCAATTATTCATTTTAATATCTATTAAGTAATGCTCCATGTCAATCTCCAGTACTGTCCGCACAGTGGGGGTAATTCAGCAATGTGCGAAGTGAGCTCCGGATCCTTCGCATCACTTCGCACAAACTGTTATGCGCTCGCTGATGTCCTGCACGCGGACATCAGCGAACGCTTTAAAACAATGGTTCTCAACCTGTGGGTCGCGACCCCGGTGGCGGTCGCGAGGCCACCCACTGAGGTCGAGAACCGCACTGACACCCGGAAGCGCCCGCAGGAACCCTTCTTATAAGGGTTCCTGCGGAGTGAATTTGGCCATACAAGTCACCACGTGACACGCGTACGTGATGACGTTTCGGCCGAACGTCACCACGTGATGCGCGTACGTGATGACGTTCAGCAAAAACGTCACCATGCGTGGCGCGGTGACATCAGCGCAGTGACGTCAGCGGGGGTCGCGGTCTCAAAAAGGTTGAGAACCGCTGCTTTAAAGGAATTCCAGTCTTGGCAAGGTGACTGGTCTCGCTGAGACTGGAATTCCTTTAAAGCGTTCGCTGATGTCCGCGTGCAGGACAACAGCGAGCGCATAACAGTGTGTGCGAAGTGAGGCGAAGGATCCGGAGCTCACTTCGCACATTGCTGAATTACCCCCAGTATTTTTATTTTATAGTAAAAAAAAACTATTTTATGCAAAAGAAAAGAGTTTTATTAATGCCAAAATGATATGTGGAATGTTGTATGGGGTTAAAGATTCTTTTGTTAAAACAAACAAATGAAACAAAAAAGCTACAGTCCATTATTTTGCTAATTTCAGAATTCAAAACTCAAATTCAGAAAAGAAAAATAAAACACAAAATATGAAAAGCTCAAAAATCTAACGAACTCATTGAAAGTATTAGTGCCGGGTAAAAGCCTTAATAGGTTTGTAGGTATATTTTTATTTCTAAAGTATCTCTAAGTTACACAGTGCACGGTAAACAAAAATAGAAACAACTGGAGAGGTAGGAGGCAAGCCAACATGCAGCTTGATTATGAACACCAAGGGGGGTTATTCACTAAGGTGTGAATTCGACTGTTGAATTCGCAAACAGCGGATTCCCATAGCAAATCCGCTACAATTTCCCCATTGTAAAGTCGCGACAATTTTTTTAAGTTAAAATTGTGCCAATTTTCCCCATAATAAAGTCACGACTGCAACAATATTCTCATTATAAATACGCAACTGCGACAGCAGCAGCCTATTGCGACTGTCTTTATCTGGTGAATTCGCACCTATACGCAACAATTCGGTCTTTAGTGAATAACCCCCCAGTGGGCGAAATGTATTAAAAGCGATAATATCATTATCACAATATCGAATGTTTTTTACTGATACTGCGATACTGGAAGTTTTACCGATATCGCGATATCAAATTTCAGCCGAACCATTGATTTCACTGGCAGAATGGCTGAAAAATTTGGTATCTTGATATCGGTAAGATTTTGATATCGCGATTTCTGTAATTTTACTGATTTTAATAAATTTCGCCAAAGTGATGTTATGCCACATGTGACATGAGAAAGTAGAAGACCGAACCAGTGGAAACTATAACAGTATATGGGACACTGAGACCCGATATAACATCGACACTGATGCACACATGTATATACAGTAGGCCTATAACAATGCATGGAATACTGATGATTGGTACAGCCTAGCAACAGGATGCTCTGTGTGTTGGGGATCACCATCTAATAACAAATGATCTCTTTATCTACAGTCTTATCTACTTCTCAAATATGCATTCCTTATTTTATTGTTCAATACCTAATAAAGACTCCTCTTCGTCTCCTAGGTGTGTTATTCTGTTTAGAATAGAACCCAGGCAATAGCATTGGACAAATGATATACAGTATGCCTGAGTTTAGGCTGCTGTGTTCTAAATTCCTCACGCATCTTACTCAAACAAATGTGAATTGCTGATTCAGAAGCTGACGTCATGTTGGCTTCCACTGGTTTCCTGCGCCTTTCACTGGTTTACTGTGAATCTTACTGATTTTCCATCAGAATAATCCATTTACAGGTATTTACATAAGTTAAGCTACCATTGTATCCTTGCTGAGAATGACAGCTGGTGGCAAAAAAAGGATCACTGCTCATTCTAAAAAGTCATTACATCACAGGTTCTCCTCATTGTGGAACATTTGTTCCTTGCTTAAGAAAATAAAATGGAAAGCATTGTAACGTATGACATCATGTTCTATAACTTTACTGGTTATTTTTATGTTGGATTACATCCAATATCTAGATGCCAGTCACATACTTTATATGTATTTAGCCAGCTGTTGCTTTGCATTCTTGGCTATTTTGGGATGTTATGTTCATAAGTCTGATAAACAGTATTTTAAAACCACTGAAATATGAAGGTCAACATATAATTGGACAATACAATTATAATAGATACAAAGGCCATGCACGTGTGTTTGGCTGCTGTGCCTTATTCTAGTAATCACATATTGCTCATGTCTTTACTTTCTGAGATACTTTCCCTTTGAAGTTCATGTTCTCTTTACTGCAATATTGTAAAATAAAACGGATTGCTGTTCACTGCTATGGTACGTTAACTTTCGGTTCTGAAATTAAAAATAATTCAATTTCAGCATTTAATTGGATTTTTCCATTTTTTTTTCCATTTTTGGATTACTTTTATTTCCGATAGAAATCGTGTTTATTAGAGGCCATAATAAATAATAATACATTATTTTAATGTGAAAACCAGTTTAAAGCTAGAAAGGTAAAGCAATAAATGACCAAGTGAAAAATAAAATACTAGTACCTATATGTGCTTTACAGGAGTTTGACATAATTAAATAAAGTATTGATTTTAGAAGGGATAGTATTGAAAGAAAGATTCAGAACCACTGCACTGTTTTCTCAACAAAGTCAATATTCCAGGCTAATAACCTGTTAATTTATATGAAAAAGAGGTATATTTTAGGTTGATTGAGACTTGACAACACAATTGTGGTCTTTTTGGCTTGTTTTGGTGTGGTAAAGTATAATGATTAATATCTGACTTTTTCTACAAAATCACTAAAGGGAGACAGATCTATGGTGTCCTCTAAATTTTGTGGAGGGTGGAATATACTGATTGCTCAGGACTTATATATGAAAACTACATATTAGTACTAGTAGCAATTATGTCATGAAAACATGGGTGAAATTTTGTAAAGTCAGAAATGATTTTTTTTTTTTACTATTCACCTGAAAAGTGTGCAAAAAACGGATGAAAAAATTGTTTCCGACTTTAGTAAATGTCAAGTGTCTGTGGGAGTTGGTATAAAATATAACAAATCTATAGGTCACAATTTTATCTTCTACCTTCTTGTTTTACTAACTGCCAGGTAGTGTGTTGTATCTTCATGATTTCGTTTACTTCCCTAGCACTGTGTTAAGCCCTGCTTCCGTTACTGTATTACAATTGTGTTGTTGAGTTGTACAGTACTGCATAACCTAGAGGAACTATATACTGTATAAAAATATACATCCATACATAGATAAGGTATTATTTCAAATTTTAGTCCATGGATGGTTGAGGCAGCAATTGCTATGCCGTTTGTACAGCCATATTATTTGTTAGTACAAGTTAGGCAAACTGAGGATTTTAATGCATTATAGGGAAGTCTGGGCTAGTATTTGTCTATGGACGAAATACATGATTCTACATGAATTCTCAGAGCCTGTTATGGAAGAAGATACTCTAATGTTCAGCATTCAATTCGGTTCAAACCAGTTAACTCTGCTTTTGAGTCCTTTGGAGCTGAAAAAAGAGATGCTCATTGCTATAGAATACCCTAATTCCCTAAGCATAATTCTATCTATATCTGTAGTTCCTTTCAATCCATAAATATTTGGTCCTGAAATATCCCATTTAACTGTTTACAGATCATACAGTACATGCATGAAATGGTCCAGGGCAGAATATATTAGAGTAATAAAAATAAAGCATTTAAATCAATAATATTTTATTGGAGGGGGGCTGTTTTGGGGGGATTGTGTAAAGAGAATATGAATGTACGTTTATGTACAAGTTTGTAGTTCATTTGACCTAAAGAGGTGTAATTTACAAAGTGATGTCATCTTCACCTGAATTTGTTTAAAGGAGACAATGCCACGAAAATGTTCTCCTTGTAATAATGATTTCATCATACTGGCAATATGAATGAATTATCATAAGAACAATGTCCCTGCAGAATAGTCATCAATGGTTTTTTACAGTCATTTCAATGGCAAACTCCTAGCTCGTGTCGGTCCTTGGGCACTACATTTGTTAAGCCTTTTGAGTGAAATGTTGCCACAAATGGACTAACAGGAACCCTGCCACAAACCCCCTAATTTGCCACTTTCATTTAGTGAAGTAAGATCCATGTAATAATACCACATTCCCACTCTGAAGTATAAAAAGTACCCAAAGTGTTGTTGGATTTGGGGTGAATACACCCTAATCTATTGTATGGAACAGTATTAAAAGCTTTAGTATACTGTACTATATATTACTAGGAACCAGTTATTCATACAATCTGATCTGATTCTGCATAAAACCACTGCTGTCTCCCTGTGATATATGTAATGTCTTTTATGAGATGTTTAATAGTATACATAGTATATTTTCCAATGGTCTTCCCACCAATGATACAAGACTTAAAAGGTTACTTGGTTACTGTCTAATATGATTATTTTTAAGGTTGTGTGTTGTTTAAAACTAGGCAAATGAATTCTCATTTACTGTATATTGTTTCATTTTACCAATATATTTTTCTTTTTAATTATTCTGATCTTGATAAGGTGGTGGCACTTCCTTTTCTAGCAATGACTAATCTGGTGCCAAAAAAACACACTGTTCCCTCTAGATTTAAGCTCTATATTCCAAATGTAAATGGTGAACAGGATTCTAATCTAACAGCACCTAGATGATCAATAGAACAATTGTAACACAGATTTGGATTTCATGCAGTTAATGATATGTTCATATTATACTTGACTTTACATATTAATTGTCACATGCAATATTTCTGCTAGAGATTATGATAAAGTATTTGTAACTAGTGTTGAGCGATGATATCGAGAAAAGTTAAAATCGGCACGATTATTACAATTATCAGGTGTTCTCGATGATTTGATGATTTTACAATAATCGTGTCGATAATCATCACTCGATATTATCACTATGGCAGTAATTAGGTATCCCAGCTCTAAACCCTCTTACAGTGAAAAGTATTTCTTGAATTTTCCTTCATTCCCTGATGAAGCTTGCATTTATCATTTATTCTGTTAGCCAATAAAAGGTATCACCTATACTCTCTTGTCTTTCATTTTTACTCACCCTAAGCATAATAATATGTGACTTTATAGGCTACCTGAGTTTTTGACTGCCTGAAAGGCAGCCCCTGCTCCCCCTAGTGTTTATCACTGTAAGTGGGTTTAGTTCTCGGCCTTTTGGCTAAGATCTAATGTAGAGCTGGACTTACCTAATTACTTCCATAGGGAAATAATTGGGTTTAAAACCATAACCAAGCTTTGCACTTTTGCTGGTTATGGTTGCAGGAACATTCAATAGGATGTCCCTGAGTGCAGCAGACAGCTGTAACAACAGAATAAGCACACAAAATCACACAATCTGCTTTGTTTGGCAGCCCAGCTCCTCCATGTGATTTTGTTCTGGTGAAGAAGCATTGCTTAAGAAGTTTAAGACTGAGGCTACATGGCTATTGCTAAATTAATACTTTTCACTGTAAGTGGGTTTAGAGCTGGGATATCTAATTATTTCTATGGAAATAATTGGGTTTTAAATCATAACTGCATTATTGCTGGTTATGATTCAAATAGCTACTTTGGGGGTTGCAGGGACACCCACTAGATGGGGTTTATATAAACCATAACCAGCAAAAGTGTGGCTATGATTTAAAACCCAATTATTTCCATAGAGATATATTACGATAATCGTTATCGGCTAACGATTACCAAGCTGATTATCAATTCGGTGATTTCAAAAATCGATAATCGGTCCGATGACGATTATTGCCATCATCGCTCAACACTATTTGTAACATCAAATGTGCTTTCAAACAGCATTCGTTTTTGGTCTATTGTAAAAGGAAACATTTGGAGAAGAGGTATAAGTAGTATACCTAAAGAAGGGGTGGACTTCCCGGAGGCAGGCATTCAGAACGGACACATTTTAGCAGAGTTTCATGAGAAAAATCTAATCCTTATACATCTGCAAAAAAAAAAAATTAAATATTAAATATTTCTAGCAAAGAAGACATAAAATAAATGAAAAGAAAAACATGGATTGGATTGTCAAACAGAAAATGGTCTTGCAGACAACATCAAAGTAATGCCTAGCACAGTGCGAAAGCCCAAAGGCAGAGGTAATGGAGTTGGAGTTTAGCAATACCTGCTAAGCAGGAGCAGTGCTCTTAACTACACTAACGTTTGATTTGGTCTCTACCTTGGAGACAAATAACAGTGAAGACTATCAACCGAATAGATCACACCGCCTTTACCAATGGAATACCCAACAACACAGACAATGGCCTAAGTTTCACATTGAGTTAACACAAACAAACTGGGTAACCACAAACAAAGGGAAAGGAGAAACAAACACCCCATACAGTATATCGCCCTGCAATATACAATGCACCATGTAACTTAAAGGTGCAGCATGCAAATAACGAGGCAAACCATGGAATAGCAAAGGGTCTAGGCACCAATCGCCACACCTAGCTCTTACACTACCACCAATAATAAGAGAAGCCATTTTTCTTTAACTGTTCAAAATATGGATTGAAATGTAACATAAAGCCAAGAGCCTCCCTCAACCCATCTAGACAAATAAGTTAAAAGTGATTCTTCTCTCCTAACTCCCAAACAGCAGTCAACCTTTCATATGGAGACATTTTTAGGAGACTCCAGTTGTCAACCACAGAGCAATACAAAAATAAACAGTGAAAAAAAAGAAACCTTCTTTAGAGCATAATATCATGTCTGAGCAGCAAGACTCAGTTATGCCTTCCCTAACCTAAGAAACAACACCATTAATGACAACAGACACACTGCTTCAGGGGCAAAATTTCTTAAATATAAAACATAATATATCTACCTTTCCATGAATATATTTAATTAAAAAAGTTTGTCACAGCAAGTATCACACGAGTCAAATCTAGCAATATTTACCGGAAGAAACTTCAAATCATTCTCCCGAGTTATTAAACTCGTAAAAGTGCAAACGGCTTTTCCGAGTTTAACAAATTTCGCCCGAAGTTCAAGTGTTATTACCACCACTAGACAAAAACTAGCAACCCTCCAAGATTCCATGGGAGAAATCATAGAGGAATTAAACAGCCAAAACCAATGCCTAACAGAAACAGAATATCTACAGTGGAGGATGGCCTACAAAATGCACAACAAACTATAGACCAGGGGTCTCAAACTCGTGGCCCGCGGGCAAAATGCAGCCCGCGGGACGACAGTTTGCAGCCCCCACTTCTGCATCACATACCTATTGTGTTGCGGCCCGGTATCAGCTAATTTTGTTTCATGGGGGAAGTCGGCTGCCTACCCGGAAACTGTCATAAGGTGACAGCCGACTAGGAGCATGATGGGAGAGAGAGTTCTTTCTGGGGCCAACGTGAAGCCTGCACTGTAACCCAGAATCAGTAAGGTGCCCTTCTCCCTGCGCACTTCCACTCTCCAAGAGCTAGCATCTGTGAGCTGCTGGTCCTCCCTGCGCGTTTCCACACTGTTAAAGCCAGCATCAGTGAGCTGCCGGCCCTCCCTCTGCGTTTCCACTCTGGTAAGTGAAAATCATTGATCTGCAGCTCCTATATCATATAAGCATGTATAAGAAATAAAGTGCAGATATTAATAGATAAGAAATTGAAAAGAAGCACGAAAAAGAAAACAAAAATAGTGCCTTAAAAAAATAAATGGTCAGAGTCAGCAAGGAAAAAAACTCCACCAGGCAAATCATTGAAATAGAATCTATATATATTTATATCTGCACTTTATTTCTTATACATGTGCTTATATAATACTTACTTACTTTACCATCTATCTTTTATGGAGGCACCATTATGAGTCTTTAGCCCGGATTGGACTATAATGTTGGGACATACTAATGATCC
>WMED01026076.1:0-10893 GCA_019650415.1 Pipa parva
ATCCGAAGACATCGCGGCTCCAATGCTCTGCCTGCTTCTTCTGAAGCAGGCTGTCTAACTTAAAGCCAAAAGCGCTGATTGGTGCGCTCCCGGCTTTCTATTGGCTCATGCGTGCGCCCCCTTGCTAATTGCGCCCAGGGCAACGGCCCACTCCGCCCATACGGAGAACCGGCCCTGGGTTTTCTCCAGGCACTCTGGTTTCCCACAATCCAAAAACATACATCTGTGTGACTGAATAGGGATACTAGACTGTAAGCTTCATGAGACAGGGACTGAAGTGAATGACGAATCTCTGTAAAGCACTGCATAATATAGTAACGCTATATTAAAAATTAATAAATACAAAATCACATGGGACCATGCTGTACTGTTCTGGGAATCACATGGGACCATGCTATACTATTCTGGGAATCACATGGGACCATGCTGTACTGTACTGGGAATCACATGGGACCATAGTGCACTGTACTGGGAATCACATGGGACCATGCTGTACTGTTCTGGGAATCACATGGGACCATGCTGTACTGTACTGGGAATCACATGGGACTATACTGTACTGGGAATCACATGGGACTATACTGTACTGGGAATCACATGGGACTATACTGTACTGATAATCACATGGGACCATGCTGTACTGTACTGGGAATCACATGGGACTATACTGTACTGTACTGGGAATCACATGGGACCATGCTGTACTGTTCTGGGAATCACATGGGACCGTGCTGTACTGTACTGGGAATCACATGGGACTATACTGTACTGATAATCACATGCTGCACTGGGTTCCATCAAGTAAACTAAGGGTCACAAGCTGCATTGCCTTTAGATTTAATCCATTTATTTAGTGGCCACAACACCCAATGAAACCAGTACTGGTGACTAATTAAGTATCCCCGGGTATAAAGGGAGGAGAGTGCAGTTTTGTTTGATACTTACCATGTTGCACTGGGGCCACTGATACACAAGGGGACATTTACTGAGATTATTAGCTATTTTCTCCCGTTTATTCACTGATATGGAAATTTATCAAGCTCTTTTATTTATACTAATACAAGTATTCGCCTGGTTGAGGGTGGTGAAAACCCCTTATTCTCTATGGAGATTGGGGCAGTAAAATCCCTGGTGGAAATATTGATATCGATCTCAACGTCCTCCACTAACACTAATGTAATTTGTAGCGGAATTAACCCATTGATTTTTATTGATATTGATAAATTATTTTTGACTTAATATAAATTAAGTGAAAAGAAAAATGCGGTGGAAAAAAAAACGTAAATGACTTTAGTAAATATCCCCCACAGTATTAGGGGTATTATTTGGGCAAACTGCAGCCATTTTGAGGTGTGTCTTCTGGAAAAGTGCTATATTGCAGAGGGCATTCCTTATGGGCACTACCACACACTGTATGTGCATATGAAATGTAATAGGACTTGATGGATGTATTTGTTTATGTATGGTTTACTTTCTGTAAAACTAGAAAAAATGAATCCTATCTAGTTTTTTTTCCATGTAATTTACATTTTTATCAGGTTAGTGTTATTAAACTGGAAGATGAAAAATGTAGTGTGGTGGTGTAGTGGTTAACATGCAACTAAAACAGACCAGGGCAAACTAAGGCCTCTGGGCCACATCCAGCCCTCCTGACTCCCAAAGATGACCAGAGGCAACATGTAAAAATGGGAGGGTTGCCAACCGCCATAGGCATCAGCTCGCTAGACACGCCCACCTGTCCTTCTGAAGCCGTCCGGGCCATACACACGGCCCGATGGCAAAAATAATTGCCCACCCTGAGCTAAAAGAAGGTAACCCTACTGGCTAATTACTGCATCTTCTCCCTCAATAAGCCAATATGAGGTAAGTAACTGACCCCACGGAATAAGCTTACCATTGACTCAACTTTGGTTGCAAACCTTAGACACCTTTAAAGGAGACCTAAAGTGAAAAAATAAAAAAAGACAGTTAAAATACTTACCTTTTACAGAGCCGATTGATTACAGTCACGGCATGAGCTGTGCTGTAATTAGCCAGCTCCTGACGCTTCCCCTGAAGCTTCCCCCGACGCATCCTGCACAGTGCACTGGCTGACACAAAAGCCAGCACGCAGCTCCTTCTTCTCCTTCCCCGGCCTCATACATCATCACGCTCATTGCGAGGAACGTTCTCAATGGCCTCCACAATGAATGGAATGATGTTTAAGACCTGAAACACTCATGGTATAACAGGGTGGGAGGAGCTGTGGCACTGGCTGCCAGTCAGCCAGCGCTGTGGAGAAGCATCTGGGGAAGCATCAGGAGCCGGCTAATTACAGCATAGCTCATGCTGTGACTGTAATCAACTGTTTCTGTATAAGGTAAGTATTTTAACTGTTTTTTTAATTTTTTCACTTTAGTTCTCTTTTAAGCTGGTTTGCTGAAAACAATGTGCCTCTTTAATTTGTAGAGTTACTTTAACCATTTTATGACACCAGGAAATTTTGTACATAAGCTAATAACTGTATGCAATGAATGCAGGAAATTGCATTTATTTAATCATATTTTGACATGTTAATAAAATGTTTTATGAAAACGCATGATAAATGTGGCATACATAAACCAGAAGCTTGCCGCAGATGTTAACGTGCTGGCTACTGATTATACAAGGGTCTGTGAAGTGTTAATTTAGTCTGTTCAGACTTCACTGTGTTGATTCTCACTTGGGCAACAAACTGTATGGTGTAATGGGTAGGTTTATTTACATTTCAGGTTAGGGAACATCTGCTGCTTTGTGAATGTACTTGCTTCATTCTATGCTTAGTTTATACATTGACATATGACTGTCAAAGCATGAATGCCTGAGTGAAACTGTTAAATGGCAACTTAGCATGTTACTGACAGGATTGGTTAGTGGTAGCGCAGAAAATTCCACCCCTCTGCTAATCATCGATTGCTATAATATAGAAAACTATTTAGAATCCCTCCTCTGTGTGATTATTTCTTCCAAATGACAATGTGTAACATAGAGACCATTTCCCTCATACTTATACTAGACATCTTACTTAGTATGTATATATGTATGTATGTATGTATATGTATTTATGCAGCACTATACAGTTCAGCAATACAAATATAATACAGACATGGGAAAAGTGCATTACACATTACAAGCGTAAAATCACTTTAAGTGCCAGGTTGTGATTGATACTAGAGAATGGAGGTTCCTACCCCATAGAGCTTACAATCTAAGTGGGAGGAAGATAACAAGAGCTGTAACTAGCACCCTAGTCTATAAATAAATTATATACAGTAAGCATAAATACCGTAGTTAATTAAGGATACAATACAATATTCGCAAAAACAGTGCTAATGCTCCATAAGATAGGATTTTAGTTTGGTTTTAAAAGTGCAGAAGGAACGTTACAGGTGAAAATAAAGGGGTATAGAATTCCAGATGTGAGTGGAAGAAAGAGAGAAGGGTTTAAGAGGAGAAAGGACAGTATTGATGTGTGGCATACTAAGCTGGTTGCTTTGGGAGGAGCGAAATAGACATTGAGGAATGTACGGGCATAAGAATGAGGAAATGTCAAAAGGAGTACTCTGTAAATAATTATTTTTCTTATGGGGAGCCAATGAACAGAGAGAGATTAGGAGAAAGGTTGTCACTTCAGGGTAGAGAGGGAGAGAATTCTGGCAGAAGAATTAAGGATAGACTGGAGCAGAGAAAGATGGGAAGCTGGAAGGCTAGACAGAAGAACATTGTTATGCGCTCGCTGATGTGTTGTGCGTGGACATCAGCAAATGCTTTAAAGGGATTCCTGTCTCGCTAGGCAACTCGAGTTGAACCTCGCCAAGACTGGAATCCCTTTAAAGTGTTCGCTGATGTCCGCGCGCAGGACATCAGCGAGCACATAACAGTCTGTGCGAGCAGAGGTGAAGGATCGGAGGGTAAGTTCTGACTATGCTGAATTACCCCCCAAATGATTTGATTACATCTCCCAAGGAAAGAGTGTACAGGGAGAACAGGAGGGGGCCCAGGACCGATTCTTGAGGCTCCCCCACCCTGAATGGGACAGGAGAAGAGGTGTCATTAGCATGAGAGGCAAAAAAAGGAACAATCAGAAAGATAGAAAGCCAACTAAGATGCAGCTTGATTACAGACCCCAAACGCATTGAGAATATGAATAAGAAGAGAGTGATCAACAGTGTCAAATGCAGAGGATAGGTCTAGGAGAATTAGAACAGAAAAGTGAACCTTGGCTTTGGCGACCTGGAGATCATTTGCAAGTTTACAAAAGAACAGTCTCCGTAGAGCCGTCTGGCCAAAAACCAGACTGCAGCGGGTCAAGGAGATGGTGGGCATGCAGATAGTTAGTAAGGCAGGTACAGACACGATAAGTTTAGAAGCCAGAGTCAAGAGAGAGACAGGACAGTAGTTAGCAAGGCATGCAGAGTCCAGTGTAGATTTTTTAAGGATGGGTTTAATACAGGCCTGTTTAGATGAAGAAGGAAAAGTTCCAGAGGACAGGGAAGAGCTGAACAGGCGCGTTAGGGCCGTCACAAGGGTTGAATCACAGCACTTAAGTAAAGAAAAAGGCATGGGGTTGAGCAAGCAAGTTGTGACACGGGAGGAAGAGAGAGAAACTTGAGAGACTTCAGACTGAGTAGCAGGAGAAAAAGACTTCAGAATCTCAGGTGGAGATGTAGGTAGAGTTATCTTCTTAGCAAAAGAAATGTCAAATTAGCAAGTGAGTCTCTGCAAGTAGCCTGTAAAATATATTCATTATAAGTCATGACTACAGTTAATCATGGTGCAGGCAAAGTGCAAACATTCATATGAATGCATTTTAAGGTTTGTATAATCTGCCATGCCAGGGGGATATTTATCAAAATCAAAAAGTTTTCCTCCTGGTATATACCTTTAATTAGATCGATATTTATTAAGCCCCATTTGACCTTCTTTATCACTGAAAAGTGTTCGCTTGGTTGAGGGAGGCGGAAACCCATTATTCCCTATGGAGATGGTTTACAACTTTATTTTCTAAGTCCTCATCAAAAAGATCAGTGATATGGATGGAAAAGGAGCTCCGCTGAAAGTAATGTAAAGTTTAGTGGTATTAACGCATCGATATTTATCTATAGCGATCTTTTTCAATAGTGATATATTTTATTTGGCACTACATAAATTGTGAGAAATTGAAAATGCAGCGAAAAGAAAAAAAAACAGCAATAAGATTGGGAAAAACAGTGAAGCGGACTGATAGCTGAAAATAGGATCGACAAAAATGTTTCCTCGTCAAAAAATTGATTGTTATTAATAAACATTATTTTTCAGATGACAGGGGTACATTTTGCAATGTGTTTCTCTAAGGGTCCCCTCCATTTCAGATCAATATTGATACCCTTTTTCAATGGGAAAACATTTTGAATTTTGGCCAAGTGACAGAACCAACTCCATAGGGAATAATGGGTTTATTCCAGTCTTTTTGGGCAAGAGAATATCCTTTGAACAGCTTAGTAAATAGAAGAAAACAGCAATATATTTTACAGCCTTCCAGTTTGTACAAGCTGCAATGGCACAAATGGTGCAAAACAGAAAATTTGTAAATGACATTATTAAGGGAGATCCATGAATGAATTAGGTTAGAGAACATACTTAAAGGGGTTGTTCCCCTTGAAATTCATTATTAGTATGTTTGTAGAGATGGGGTATTATGAAATGGATTGTAAATTATTTTCCTCTTCAACTGCATTTTGTGCAAGCCAAAGCATATATCATAACTGTTAATGTTTGTTTTTCCCTATATTTCAAAGGGACATCTACTGAAGTAAAGTATAAAAGTATACTATTATGTCTAATTTACGAAATTTACTATACTTGGAAAAGCCGTTTCGGCTTTTCCGAGTTTAATCGGGAGAAGGCTTTGAAGTTTCTCACGGTAAATATGGCGAGATTTGCCTTGTGCGATGCTTGCCGTGAGAAACTTTTTTTTTATTGAATATATCCATTATCCATGGAAAGGGTGGCCGTACAGTATAGCTACCTTTCCAACGGCTTTTTAGAGTTTAATAAATGTCTGTATTATTATATCGCCATGTAATAATTATAATATAATGTAGTGTTTCCTACAACCTGGCAACCTGGAGGTGAGTAAAATGAGTCTGTGGAAGACTCTGTTATTTATTGACAGCCTGCTCTATCGTACATTAGCAGGAATATGCAAAGAATTGCAATGAGTAGGCAAAGCAGATAAAATGAGTGCTGTTTAAAGGTGAAGTATATGGGTATCATTAAATGTGTCCCTTACCACATGTCAACAAATAATTGTGCACCATGTCCTTTCTATACATCTTTAATATTATCCAGCCTCTTACCCTTTATTAGTTGGCTCCTCCCCTTTCTTCTTTTCTATTTTGTAGGCTTTGTTTTTGTGGTGGGGGGCGGGAACTTTAATGCAGTTTCTTCTCTTGTAAAGAGAATGCTTTTTTTTTCCCAGGATTTACTCTGCCCTTTTCCTACCCGGCAACAACTCAAACAAGACTTAGACCAACCAGAGGCGTTCCAGAGAGGTCACTTTAAAGAGGAAGGAGTCATGCTTTGTGCAGTATGGCAGGTGACCACTTTGTGAGAACAAAGGCAGGGTCACAATTGAAGCCAGGTCCTGTTTCTCAGGCCCCATGTACTTCACTCCTCACAATCTGTCTTAATTCCATTGACCATTGAGGTGCTGAGCTGCGGAAAACAGCTTTATGCTGACTAATCCAAGCAGAAGTAAAGGTACACACATACACATACAGAAACAAGAAGATGGACACCCAACAATAGATACCAAGATACAAGCATTTCTCCTGCATTTTATATTTTACAATATTTAGCATTTAAAGGCAGCGCACAGAATTTACCACTGCTAAACATACAGAAATGGCCCTTCTAATAGAATAAGCGCACGGAGCAGACTACATGCCTAAATATATCACTTAAACAGCCCCGAATCTCACTGCAGCTTTTCTCTTGTCATGTAGATTAAGGAGTAAAAACCCTTCCTTTAGTACTAAGCAAGTCAATTGATCTCAGCTGAGCCTTTTAATTTTAACTTCAGCATGCCTAAATGGCTTTAGTGTATAGAAAGTAAAATAGTAAGCATATGTAGTGGCGGCGTTTTAACTTCAGTGCACATTTATAAAAGACAAGTATCCCTAGTGGTTCAAATAAGATTTAGAGGAAGAGAAACGATGTAAGAACCTGGAACCTTGATACACTGATCAGTAAAATGAGGAATTCATATTAACATAAAAAAAACTAAACTAAAAATAACATTTTAATATGAAAGAGGTAGAGAATTAGCACAATATAATTATTATGACTTAAAGAAAATTACCATTCTGCATAGGCCACAAGCCTGACTCTTCAAGTGTCTTAGAGAATTGTTGATCAAAATGAGAATTTGACTGCTGATAGCAGCCTATTGCGACTGTCTTTATCTAGCGAATTCACAACTACTGTATTTGCAACAATTTGGACTTTAGTGAATAACCCCCAATTGTCAAAAAAAAAAAAAAGTTAATCATTACAATATTAATTTGGCTTTCCTTTCTAAAGTATAGTAATATAATCCTGTCTTGTCAATTAGATCATGAAATATCCCAAACTTTAAAGGCTGCCACTAGACTGACACTCTTAGCTACATCTCTTCTTGACACTATCTGCATGGGTGAGCACAGGTGGATTGTACAGCAACACAAAATATAATCACATGCTATATTTATAGGATTAAAAGTAAAAAGTATTTTGACAGGTGTATAGGAAATAAACAGGTGTATATCAAAAGTATTTTCTAGAAAATTCCAGAGGTGTGATTTGTATTGTTAACACTTCCTTTTGTTCTGTCACATTGATATATCTGACATTATGCCCAAATGGAGAGAGCACGCAATAGATCTGTGTTGAAGGCCTTGGAGAAACAGGTCAGTTAGGTTAACCTTATTCATGATTTTGGTATATCCTAACAGTCTGTGAACCCGTGAATCAATTATTAAATACTAGGGAAATTTGCATGTAGGGCAGAGAAGGATAAAGTATGATAGCTAATACAAAACAGCTGATGGCAACAGCGAGGATGCATGACGCTAATAAACTAAAGCTGGCTGTTTAAACTCTCAAACATTGCTTAAAAGAAAAAGATTAAATTAGTCTGCAAATTTTTTTAAGGTCAATCCTGCATTTGTATTTCAGCGAATTATTTGTTATCAGGGTTGATACTCATTTGCACCCCTTCTCTGCGGTCTGGCAACCGTTGCAGTTGCCATCTTCCCTTAGCTGCAATAGTTGTTGGCAGCACAATCTCTGCAAGCATCGTCTCAGGTAGGCAACATATGCAGATGTTGTCACGGTGTTGCATTACGGACGCATTCCTGCCAAGGTGCCTATTTAAGATGACCAGACACTAACGCTGGCGCCCGATTAGAGGACTCCTTAGTTGATCCAGGGTGTGATTCTGATTCCAGCTCCTGTTTTCCTGTGTATGACCTTAACTTGTTTCCAAATCTTGATTGACCTCTGCCTGCCTTGACCCTCTGATTTGTTTCATGACTACACCTTCTTGCTACCAGCCTTGACTTCTGCCTGTTATCTGTCTATTCTTCTAGCCTTTGGTGTTTTTCCTGATCATCCATTGACAGCAACCCTAGGGGCCACGACCTGGGTATAGCAACTGCAGCAAAGACTATACCTCCTTGCGGAGGCTGAGGGTGAAGCCAAGTATACCTTAGATTTCGCGCCTTAGGGACTGATAACATCAAGTCCTCTGCGGTACCTGTTCTTGGCTGCTTCCACCTTCTCCTCCCTCTTGGTCACTAACCAGATCCTGATAATTGTAAAGCATAAATATTTTGGCTGTTTGGGGGATATCAAGATTACATATCTTACATTACAAACTGTATCTATTCTCTTCTGGGGAGATCCTGTCTTAGGAATGCATCTATACAGATGAATTCCTGCCTCTCAGTTAATAAGCCAAAGTGTGATAGCTCATGGCAATGTTGCCTAAGTGATAAAATAGGCTAGCAGGGCAGCTCAAACCCCAATGAGTCCCAATGAATATAAAAAGTGGTCTACAACTCAGATGGCTCCAGTCCTCTGACAGTGATGTTCCTCTTCATGTCATAAGTGAAATATTACTGGTAAATGATGTGATCACTATATGGTTCACTATGTCACAGATGAACTACATTCTTTTATACAGCTCAGGAATTGTGGTAGGGGTGCCAGGAAATATAGTAATTATGGCCAAAGATGCGCAAAACCAAAGACGTGTCTTGGAGATCCAAGAAACAAGTCAAGCATAAATATAATTATAGTCAAACCCAGGCAGAAAATCAGAGGCAATTTGGGGAAAATGTCAGAGAAAGTTAGAAAAAAATCAAATTCATATTTATGTTTGCAATAGTAGTATGCACATACCCTGAAATATAGGCATTCCATAAAGAACTATGGGTATCCCTGGGTGTAATGGTGTTACAAAATAAAAATAGTATAAGAAATATAATTTAATAAAACATGTACAATTCATTCTTTCTGATGACCATCTCTTGTCTTTCATCTTTACATTCCCTCCCAGATCTAAAGAACATTCCATCATTGAAATATCCCCAAGCTCTTTATTATAGTGATGCCATGCTGTATGATGGGTTAAAAGGGTACCTGCAGTTCCCTCTCACCAAGCCTTGCACCTCACAAGAGGCCTTGTTGCAAACATTTATTTTCATCCTTATCCCATCTCTGTCTTAGCCCCAAATTTTTATTTACAGTCCAAGATCTTGCTCGGTACCAGAATTTCCAACCATCAGTAAATTTAATGATGGTTTGTAAAATAAGGCCAAATTTTCATGTCTCAGTAAGAAAAAAAGGCCAAATCAGAAAAGAACATGAACCCTGTCCTGGACCCATTAACTACACACAAAATGGTGTCTGTGGTTTTTGAGGTACATTGCAATAGAAATAACTTACCTTTAATTCCTGATCCCACCTTTCCTCACAAAACAGCTGCCATTTTGTATTTTTTGCAAATATTGTCAGTAAGGGGCATAATTATCAAAGTTTACATTGAACCATAAATGTGTGAATTTACAAGTTTTTCATTTATCCACCTTTGCATATTTAAAAAGATTGTTTCTTTAAGTATGATTCAGTCACAGCTTTTTTAAAGTTGCGGCGGCAAAAATATTTCCATAATAGAGCCCACGACTGCAATAATATTGTCATTATAAAAACACGATTGCGACAGTAACAATCTGTTGAAACTGTCTTTAGCTGGCGAATTCACACCTTTACGTGATAATTCGGACTTTAGAACCCCTTGCCTACTGCAGATTGAGTTCTGTTATTTATTATACTTCAGTAAAAGACTGGCCTGTTGATACATTCTTCTGTTAGTTCTGATTTTGCTATCCATTTTAGTAAGCTTCTACAGATCACCAAGAATCATGATCAAAGTTTAAGCTGATTTTCTTTCACTTTCTCTTCACTCAGCAGGATTATTAACAGTTCAGTCCTCATACTGCTTACTCATTTCATTATATTGTTTATTATTTTTCTTCTAGTTTGCTTGACGTTAAAGAAATTAGTTTGCATCTTTTTTATTATTTCTGTCCAATGCAAATGTTACCAAGCAAAATTTTCTAGGAAGGATAGCGTAATAAGACTTCAAGTTAAAAACATGACATATTGTGTATACAGTACTTCACATACTGCTTTAGTCAAACAACTGAAGATTTGTCCAGTGTAGCAGACTGGGATAGAATGTTACTAATTTTGTGTAAAATGGTGTATTGTGAAGTGGTTGTAATACAAACCAGATTCCAAAAAAGTTGGGACACTAAACAAATTGTGAATAAAAACTCAATGCAATGATGT